>BPLR01011920.1:0-142190 GCA_021605095.1 Caerostris extrusa | reverse complement strand
CACTACGTATTGCTGTCTATCTGCCAGCTGCATTAGAAGGAAAAAAAATTATTTAAAAAAATTCAGCTGCTAAATGTTTTAATATTTAAACAATAATGCTGTTTAAATTATTATCTTTAGTTGAAACTTTCTTTGGAAAAAGATTTAAAATTAAATTTTTATTTCTATACAATTGTTTATCGCTTACAAGACTTGTGTATTTCGTCTGTTTGAATTTTTATCTTCATGGTTATTTTCCAATTATCTTATATTTTTTAAAAATTGCTTTTTCTTTAATCTTAATAATTTCTTGATATTTATATGTTTCTGTGCAACAGTAAATTTTCCCTTATATTATATTTCATATGCTTAAAAATTATGTATAATTATTGTTTTTTTTTTTTACAAATTAATAAAAATTAAGCAGTAATGTTTTGTTTCAAATAAAAAAAAGCATTAATCTAATCCCTGAATATTATTTTCCTTGATTTTTTAAAAATGTTGTATACCACTCTTTTAATAATTTGTAGTTAATTATAAGAGCAAAAAACATCAATTTTAAGTAAATTAAATTCAAAATTCTTGCTCAAGCTTGGTAGAAAATTCTATGCAAATCTGGAACACATCCCGAATGATGAAATCCGTAATCTTCAGAGATACGATTTCCATCTTCCGGAAAATGCTAAACGCCCAAGGGCTGTTCTTCACAACTTGCAAAGCTCCTTAGACGAACTGGCTCAGTTGTCGTCCTGACTCCTCTGTGCTTTTAGTCTTCATTCATAGAAACGAAAATCCCATCCAACTGTAGATTCCTTTTTTCTTTAAATTTTGGATTCTTTAATTGTTCTTATCATTAATTTTTGTTTTTTTCATTTTCCTTGTTATTAGCTATTTTATTAATTTTTGCTTATAATTTTAATATGTATTTTAACACGGGACATTGCTCTTCAATCACCTCACCCTTTTTAACTATCAATGTTTTTTTCCTTCATCAATGTTTCTGATGCAGATAGGGGAGTTTTAGCCACTTCGGGGACAAGGCACTCCGATATCCTGGCAAAGACGTTAAGTAAATTAATTTTTTTAATACTTTTATCACTTTTTAATAATTTGTAATTAATTAAAAGAGCAAAACATCAATTTTAAATAAATTATCTCGGAACTCACTAACAAAACTAACTCATTCTCACAAGATTGCCTCCAAGCCAATTAATACTAACAACCGTACTTATCTTCCAACATAACGGCATGGGACAGAAGGTTACAAACGGTGAATGCAGAGGACGGAACATCTCTGGAATCTAACACGATCTTTTAGAAGGGAAGCGGTCCGACAATTGCGTCTCTGACTAATAATCAAACGACTGTCACCTCCAACGTTGACAAAGCAGAGGTTCTTGCAGACACTTGAAAGACCAATTTACTGAAAACGATAATAATAATCTTCATACCTCTAATGAAGTCCAAAATACTATTTCTTCCTTTCTTAGAGCAAAAATTTTTATGATGCTTGACAACATCCCAGCTACTAAAGCTTCTTTTTATTATCGAATGGCTTCTTCTCTTAAATTAACAAACCCCTGGTATTGACCTCAATCACTAATAAAATGCACAAAAACTTGCCTTCAAATTCATTCTCCAAATTTGTAAAATTACTGATGCCATTCTTAATAATTTTAACCTATTTTCAGTGTTGGAAGACTGCTCTCAGCCCTTCCGATACGCAAACCTGAAAAGACCCTACTTCTAATAGTTACTGTCCTATCTCTCTGCTTTCTTCTCAGTAAAATAATTGAACGTGCAATTGCTAATATTCTGAATGAAAACTCTACTAATCTTAATATACTAATCCCTCAACAATTTGGATTTACTAAAAATCTTTCCACCACCCACCAACTGTATAATATTACTGAAACCATATCTGAAGGATTTTCCTGGAAGCGAGATACTGCTGCTGTTTTTCTGGATGTCGCTAAAGCATTCGACAAAGTGTGAATAGACGGGTTGATTTATAAAATGATTAAGTTTAATTATCCTTCTTTTTTAATTCTTACCATCAGAAACAATCTAACGAAAAGAAATTTTGTTGTATCTGTTGGAAATACTGACACCACAGTCTGTAATATTCTTGCTGGGGTAACTCAGGGCTCGTTCTTCGGACCATTTCTTTATAACGTTTATATTAATGACATTCCTCCAGATCACAAAATTATTTTAACTCTCTATGCAGATGATACAGCTTTAATTACTCAGGGGCGGAGCACACACATTATACAGAAAAATTTACAAAATTATATCTATAAATTTGAAAATTGGCTTAACAATTGAAGATTAAACTTAACGTCGCGAAGACTGAAGCAGTACTATTTACCAGGAAAATAAATTTAATACTCCTAACATAATCATTTATAATACTAACATTTCCTGGTCTAAAGAAGCAAAATACTTAGGTGTGGTATTAGATAAGAATCTTAACTATTGCTCTCTCATTAAATACCTTCGCAATAAATTTAATAACCAATTAAGAAATTTCTTTCCTTTAATACGTAGAAACTCCTCACTAACAATTGAACTTAAAAAGCTAATCTGCCTTTCTTACCTCAGACCCATTATAGCATATGCGAGTCCAGTTTGGGGTTCTATGTTGAAAAACTAGCGATTCATTTTTATAATAATCTCTCCAACTCTAACAATCTTGTATTACAAGATCTTCAAAAATTACAGCTATGCTATTTCTCTCCCCAAAAACTGCAAAAGACCGCAATAAATATCAATAGTTAAAATCACTATTTCCTCTTTCTGAAGGACCAATGCTTTCTTCTATACTGCGATGGATGTCTGGTTTTCATTACGGCGGTGCTCAGTTCTTTATTAACTTTTCACTTTTCTTTTTTTTTTACTACAGTATGCTTTCATTTTGTAATTTTAATTCCTTTCCTTCTGTATTTTTATTATCTCTTAATTTTTTTAATTAGTTTATTTATTTGTAATTTTTATTCAATTATCTACTTTTTCTATAAATTTATTATTTTTCCCCCTGGCAATGGGCTTAGACCAATCGACAAGAACCCTATTTTTCCAGGACGGAGGTTTTATGGTCGCTGCTCGACCAATGCACTCCGAAAATCAACAACGAATTTAATTGGTGAATCCCTAAAGAGAAAGTGTAAGATTGAATTTGAAAAAATTACTTCATTCGTGTTTTTATATTAAAAGGGTTGTTGATAAATTTGACGGAGAAGTTGGTTTCGTTTGTTCATTACACTCCCTTTTTATATCCGGTCATATGTGCTTTTCTTTTTATGTTTTGTTAAGTTCAACTCAACCAAGCCTCAACCAAAAATGTCAATTTATAACACGCTTATTATCTCATTTGTATTATTTATAGCTATGACTACATCCGCTTCATTATTAGCAGAAGAATCAAAGAAGCTGTGTTCTGCAATGCCTGAAGCCACTGGAAACCGAACCTTTAAACAACAAAGATTCTTGATGATGTCCCAAAAGGGAATAATATTAACAGTATGAAGAACCGTTCCGATTACAAGGAATTTAATTTTTGGTTTAACTGGCATGCTCCTGACTTACACGGTGATGTTTTACAGTTTAAGTCCTGTAAAAAATAACAATTAACATCGATTCCATTATGTAGTTAACTTTACTTTATAATTGTTAATATAAACATAACTATCTTTATAACATTATATAGCATGAGAAAATTTAAATGTCACTATAATATATTATAACATGCAAGTTTTATTTTTAAGATCTAAATATTAATTCTAGATTATATTTCAAATCTTAAATTTAAAATCAGGAATTTTCCTTGTGAGCAGAGTTTTCAGTTTTGTATCAGAAGGTTGATCCTGTAAATAAAGAGATATCAATATTGGTATCATGACATTTATTTCACATTTGTGTGGTTGTACCATTTAATTGTATGTTAGCGCCGCTTTTAATAATAGCACCCTAATAATTATAATAAAACTATTAAGACTACTTAAAAGAATGTTTTTGATATATTGCTATGCACAAATTTTGTACATAGAAATTTTAAATGAATTAAGTATAATGCGGATGTAATTATGTTTGAATTGCAAATCAAAAGTAGGCAATATAAGTTATGATTTTAATCACTTTAAAAATGGAAAGTATTGATAGGTAGAAAGGATCTTGCCACCATTCCTCTCTATTTATAAAAGACATTTCTATCTTATTTGCAATCTTCTCATGAGGCTGGCCTTGTTTGGATGTTTTGATACCAGTTATACCAGTGTTGATTTGAAGTGAAGATAACCAGATTAAAAAGTATTCTCTCGGTACGACATTTTTGTATGAAAGTGAAATAATTGATTTAAATTATGTTTATTTTTAAATTCAAATTGTTTTTTCTAAATATTCTAGAATTGCGTTAATTTGTAAAAAAAATAACCGTAGACATCTAAATGCATCTGTCCCTGACCAATAAATACTCTTTTCATTCATAATTAATTTTTCTGTAGGAATGACGGCCCTCAAGCTCCTAGAGCTCCTGGGCGGAAGAGTATATTCCTACAGAAAAATACGACCCATGGTGATGTCATCCCTAAATATTTAACTATCATGCAACCCCCTATATTAAATATTATTATTGATCATATTTTTATTTACAGAAATTTCCCAATCTTACTATCTTTACTGTTTACATTCATTGTAAGATTATCTCTTCAAATCTCACTGTTGATCTGGCAATTTTACTTAGTTTAAAGCATAGCTCTATTCTTCACGACGATTTTAACGCTTATCATATTTCTTGGCGCTATTAACGAGATAATAGCTGTGATAATAAATATTCTATATACTTTTGCTCTCCAATTAGGTTCTGAGAATTCTGTTTCTTCTATCCTTATTAGAGTCGCCGAATCTTTTAATCACATCCCTATCATCATTATCTTTTCTGTTAATTACCATGCTATAGAAATCATCCGCAATATTTATATTAATCTTCTCTAACAATATAAACAACTCACCATTTGAACGCCTTGATTTTGGTTTCTTTATCATTATAGATTATGAAATTAATCGTTAAAATAATTTCTAATGTTTATTCTGTTTCTTCAAACTGGTAATTTTCCTGAATCTCTCACTGATATCACTGTTCAGGATTCCATTAATATATTTCGGGCTCTTCCCCAACAGAATAAGATCAGCATTTCCTATATTTTTTATTACACTTCTAGATTCAAGATTAAAAATATGAATGGTATGAATAAAGTCACTATCAAAATGCTCAAAAAATTTCCTTACATAATTATTAATAATACAGTCCGTCTCATATATGCAGTCTTTTTATACTTTCTTACTTACTTTAAATCTGGAAAACAAGCATTATTATTTCTATATTTAAACAAATAAAATATTACTATAGCCCATTTAATTAGGCCCAATTTATCAATCTTCAGTAAATTCAATGAATTTATTATTTTTAAAAAGATTAAATACCGACAAATGTCAACCTTAGCATGCTTTATTGATTTCATAGGAGCTTACGACACAATTAGCAGGAAACTCCTATACAAGAAACTAAATGCAGGAAACATGCTGAAACGGCTAAACAGCTTTCAAAGTCAACGTTTTATAGAAGTCAGTTACTGAAATACTACTTCCTTTTTCGACAACAAAAAACGTGGCTTCCCACAAAGAGGTGTTCTTAACTACACCCTTTTCGATCTCTACATCAACGACCTAACCAGTGAAATACAGAACGAGCCAGGAGTTCAAATACTTAGGTACGTCGATTATATTACCATATAGTCAACAAGCAGCTACATAGACGCATTGCAATCGACCCTAACTAATACACTAAACGAAGTTAAATAATGGCGCCTTTAAAACGGTATGTTATTCAACAGGGACCAAACTACCGCACATCTTTTCACCATGTCGACAAAAGCCTCACAACCCTTCTCTAATCCATGATTCTGAAAGAATCCAAATAACACAACCGACATGGTATCTAGGAATCGAGGTTGAAATCAAACTGCGACGTGCTGATCACATTGAAAGCGAAGTAAATAAAGCTCCCAAGAGGCTGAAAATGATAAAAAGACTCACAAGAACAATTTGGGTCCTGTCCAAGATGTCCTCGTCCCTACCTACAAAATCTATGCTCGCCCAGTGCTAGAGTAGGCTCGGAAGCCTACAACAAAGCTAGCGATAATATGAAGAACAAAATTAACATCGTACAAAAGAACGCACTGAGACTAATTTGCGGTCAAATCAACCCCAATAACAGCACTTGATTTTCAAATTGAAATTGTGCCACTCGGATCACGTCAAGAAAAGGCAATGCTGAAATTTTTGAGAGATCCCAGAGAACAACTGACGACTTCTGGAGAAAATACAGGCCCGACGCCCAACGTCTTAAAACCCATGATACTCCTCTGCACAAGACAGCCATAATAAGGAAAAAAATATGGAATAGCTGAAAACAACAAACAACCTTTCAGTAAATTGCAGTACATCGAAGAGAAGGCAAAAATTCCCCTACATACGACGATACCAGGAATCGACCTAAAGAATGCGGATATATCCACAGCCCAGTTGAACTCTGAAACCTTAGCTGTGATCACCGAGAGATATCCATCAGAGAACATATCCAACATATATACGGACGGTTCGCAAAAAACCGGAAGCTTTTGCGGCGCTGGTTTCTTTTCCTCAGTTGCGCAAGGCTCAATAGCTGTTGGCAAATTCGCTCGCAATTTTGCTGTTGAAGTGACAGAGATCAGCGAAAATCTAGGGTAATTATCCGTCTTCCTGGTACTAAAGAAGAGGTGTATCTCTCGGACTCAATCTCTGCAGTGCAGGCCATATGTTCACCCACCATCCAAGAAGGGCTAGAGGTCTAGTAAAAACTACTAAAACTGCTTTAAAAAAGCGAGATCATGCTGCAATGTGCAGAGAAATAAAGAGGCAGATGCTCTAGCCAAGCAAGGACGCAATATGAACCAACCAGATTGCCCTCTCACCTATACTGCCAGCTACAGCACCATTAACAGAACTCTGACCAACTACGTCAATAATGCAAGAAAGTAGGCCACCAAGGGTAAAATTTGGGGAGTACCTCAGCATACCGAAAGAACCTCCCCAGGAGAATTGCTATTGTCACCTTCCGAATGGCTACGGGGCCCGATTACATACAAGAGGATCTTAGCCGCATCGGGTCGCTGATTCGCCAACTTACCCACTTTGTTTCGACTCTATCGGCACTGAAGACCACCTTCCTCTTGCAGTGCACTGACGATGTCGACCACGACAGAAGCTACGAGGGCATGGTAAATCTTTACTGCACGACACGGCGTCGAATGACAGAGTGGCCACGGAATCACCAGGACCAATTGGAATCGTATATTTTAAAAGTTTTTAAAAATTAATATTCTCTGTGATTCTATTGTATTTTTAATTGCATTTTCCGTGTAACCGATATATGAATATAAATTGTATCAATCGAACGTTATCGATTCCTGAAAAAGAATTTAATTTCATAATGGAAATTCGATTGTAAGTAGTATTGAAATATCAATATTGGAACTTTTCAGACAATCGAAGGAAATCTATAAAAAGAGATTCAATGGTTTAATTTATTTTTTTTAGCATTATATCTGAAAACAACTTAACAGCGGTTAAAAAAATTTACGGAGATTTAAAAGACAAAATATATTCTTCTTCTTCTTTAAATTCCTTAAATTATAGCATGCATTTTTTTATAAGTATATTGTTTTTTAATGCATTGTGGTGCTATCTTTCCGTTAACTTCCGTGTCAAAAACAAACGCGATTTCTAAAATTAGAAGAGTTACAGTTGGATTTCTCAATGCTTCAATTGTATTATTTAATATATTATCATGTGTTTCTTCCTAAACAATACGGAAAATTTTGTACACAAAGTTTCTACACTTCTGATGATGACTGTTATATTTATTATCCGCTTTGTGCTGATCTTGAAGATAAATAAATTGCAAAATATTATAAAACTCCTGATGAAATTTGAAATTAAGAAAAATTTACAAAACGTTTTAAGGTTGAAAATATTCATTACCGTCTGTCTATTTTCTCAAACCTTTATAGTTGCTTTCAAACTTTTATGATGGAAAAATTTCAAGACATGAATTTATATATCTTGGGATATAGCACTCAAAATAAACTCTATTATTACACAGTTGTAGTCTACCA
The DNA here is from genome assembly GCA_021605095.1 of Caerostris extrusa. Classification (NCBI taxonomy): domain Eukaryota; kingdom Metazoa; phylum Arthropoda; class Arachnida; order Araneae; family Araneidae; genus Caerostris; species Caerostris extrusa. The sequence continues at coordinate 133,998 of BPLR01011920.1, read as the reverse complement.
AGAATGTTTTAGTTTGTTTTTAATCTACTGCCACTACATGCCTTTGCATATTTTTATATCGTGGTGGGTAACCATATAAAAAAAATATTATACAAACCATTGGAGAATCTCAAACAAGAAGATATAAGATGGATTTTGAAAAATTTCTTCATTCGTATTTTAGTATTAAAAGGGTTGTTGAAAAAAATTGATGAGAAGTTGGATTTCTTCTGTTCATTACACTCCTTTACAATTCCGGTTATATGTGCTTTTCTTTTTATGTTATGTTAGGTTCAACTCAACCAAGATTGAACCAAAAAATTTCAATGTATGCACTTTATTACCTCATTCGTATTATTTATAGCTATGACTACATCTGCTTCATTATTAGCAGAAGAATCAAAGAAGCAAAGTTCTGCAATGCCTGAAGCCACTGGAAATCTAACCTTTGCCAACAAAGATTCTTGATGATGTCCCAAAACGGAATCACATTAACAGTATGGAAAATTGTTCCGATTACAAGGAGTTTGATTTTTGGTATAACTGGTATGCTCCTGACTTACACAGTGATGTTGTACTTTAGCAAAAATTTTAAGTCCAGTAAAAATTAGCCATTAAACATTGTTTTCTTTCAATCTTGTATTAGATTACATAAAAACATTTATCCAATTGTTATACTTTTTAACACTTAAATGGATAATATCAAATTATTCAGAATTAACTTTTTATAACTTTTTAAATAGCAGACAAAAATTTTAATTTCATTATTATGGACTTTTCCAAATTTTAATTTTAAGATCGAAATAATTTATATCCAGCCCAATCTAATTTGCATTTAAAATTCTAAATTTCCTCAAAAAACTATGTGAAATTTTCTAGGATTACTAATGCTTTCAATCTTGTATTAGATAAAAAAATAGACTGTAAATGCAAAGAAATTACAATACATGAGGTATCATGACTTTTATTTCATATTTGTGTGGGTGTGCCATTCAATTGTATATTAAAAATCAGCTTTCAATAATAACTCTTAAATAATTAAATGCTAATGAAAAATTATTCTAAGACAACGTGAAATTTTTAACAAATGTCGTGACATTTTTTAGAAACAACATTAGTATGTAGAAATTTTAAATGAATTATGCTTGAAACTGAATTTCAAGGTTTATTTTGTTATTATATATATACACTCAAGAGCCAAAACATTATGACCAACCCTACATTTTGCAATGAACTCGCCTGGATGACGTGGAAGACGCGTGATCAGGTGGAAGGGGTATTTAACTGGTATTAAGTGGTGGTATTAATCCATGCCAAGACGGGTTGAAGCTGTGTTGCGCGCCAAAGGTGGACCAACTCGTTATTGACAGGTGGTCATAATGTTTTGGCTCTTGAGTGTATATATATATATATATATATATATGTTTAGATATAGATTTATAACTATCTAATACTCTCTATATATATAGATATAGGGGTATGGGTGTAAGGGTACGAAGGATTGGGTACACATAAATACATAGTTTATTATTATTATTATTATTATATTTGGTACAGAGAGTGAAAACAGCTTCGGGTATATTGATATAATGAAATATAAACAAAAATTGGATTAATGGATGCCGGAACTTTATGAAGAACTTTTAGGTCGCATTAAAAAAATAATAATAATTTGTTCATGATCTTACAAGATGTTTTATATGAAGGTCATTGCAGTTCCTTCTTTTTGTCATGTTATCCCAATCCCCGTTTGAAGATGGGTCGTCATGGGTTGGAATCCATTATTCCTTCAAGATAACCGAAGGATTAAGTTATGATTGGAATTCATTGTCGTTGGTTCATGATGTTGGTTTATTTTCTTCGGTATTGATTTGAATAACCATTAATTTTTAACGATATCACTTGTTATTTTTTATCTGAGAGATGGAACCTCAAATGATATCTTTCATTAACGATATAACAGCCGCAATACATTTACCGATGCACATATTGGATACCATTGGATGTTACTTGCTTCATTATTGAAAATTGCATTAATTTTTCTATTTTTCGCAAAGGCTGGTGCTGAAAATTTGAAACACTAAAAAAATATTAAGGTTTTTTTTTTTTTTTAATTCTGTAGAAGTTTTAGTTTTTACAATAGTCGATACTTATCCGAATATTTGTTATTTTCTGTATAAACTACAGAGATACCATATTAATAACTGGTATCTCTGTATTATACATGGAAAATCGTATTTCATGATTAAGAGATTTACCATAACTTCAGCTGATATAAAATATCAAATTGGTGTAATACATACTAATCCGATATTACATACTTAGGTGGTAGAGTTGCTAATAATGCACGAATAAAAATGAATTCATGAAGAGGATTATCACGGAAAATTCCTTATATTACATATGGTGTATTATTTTTAGAGAACTATAATAGAGAACCATGTGTCTTCTTTTATAGTAAATTTTTAAATAAGTTTTCGCAACACCAATCTTCTTGTCCGGATAGACATCATATTACATTTTCCATTATTAAAATGATTTTATTTTTCGATTAATAATCATACCAATCACACACAGTTACAAGACAAAATTACACCATATTTATATTCAGCTACATAAATAATTCAAAAACATAGTTTTTTATGGTTTATTTAATAAATGTAGTTATATACGAAAAATATTATTTTCTCATTAGAATAGGTGTAACTCATAGCTATTTTGTTATTTATGTATTTTCAATATTTTTCCATCTTTTCAAACTTCTTTCATTTCACAGTTTTTTTTTTTTTTTTTTACATTTACTCGTTAAACATGTAAAATGTTAAATTTAAAATTAATACTTAATGTTTCTGAAGATCTAATGTCTCTAAAATTTCCATTAAAAATATTTTAAAACAATTTTTTTACTCAAATAAATTTAATGGCAAATAATAATAATATAATACTAATGTAAAGATATATAAGACACAGATGTAAAACATATGCTTTGATCATGAAGTTTATTAAATTTTTGAAAAAAATTAATTTAACGTATAAAATAATGAATTGCAATAAAATTTTGAATTATATTTCATTTTCATACAGTAATAACAATATAAATAAATATGTAAATGATTTTCAATTTATAATCCATGGTAAATTTAATATACATTGAATAAATGTTCCACAATAGGAAAATGACAGTGATAAAACCAATTAATAGTTTTTTGTGACTGGGTTTAAACCATAAAGCATGACAGTGTAAGTCAAGAGCATACCGATGATTCCAAACATAAAACTTCTTGTTATCGGTATGATTCCCCAAACAGTTAAAGCAATTCCTTGTTGAGAAATCACAATATAGTTTTGTAAAAGAGGTGCATTTCCATTGTTTGCTGATATAATCGATAAACTAGAATACAATTCGACAACTGTCTTTGCTACCATTAAAGCTGATGAGGTCATAGCTATGAAAGAGATAAACGCTCCAAAAGACATATTTAAAATTAAAACTCTTTCAAATCTTCCTGGATATTTATCCAAATCTAGAGCAGCATACAAGCTAAAACACATATAAATAGAATGCAGAAGAATAACGGCAAACACAGGAAAACAAACTTCTTTATCAATTTGTTCAACAGAGGTTTTAATGATTGAGTATGAATGTAGAACTTCGTCTTCTTTAATCGTCTTACTTTTCGTCATGGATTGTCCAATATCTTTTATGATGCATTTGATGTCAATGCAGACAGCTATGTAAAAGTAAGCGAATGCAAATATTGGCATGTCTATATACAGGATATTATACAATTCAAAGAAGGTTGAAATTATATCATTATATATATCATGAACAACATATCCAAAGAAAAATACACGCATGTCTTGAAATTCTCCACTTACAAAAACTTCGTAAGAAACGATTATAATCTGGGAAGATATAATGGTGATTACGAAAATTTTCAACCATAAATAATTTACTTTACTTTCATTGAATTTGAATTTTCTCACGGTTTTAATAATCATTTTAAATTTATTTAGGTTGATAATTAGGAAAAAACGGATGATGTTTATCATAACACAAGAAGAAAGAGTGGATAGTATGAAAAATGGATTCTGGCATAATGCGACACAGAAGCAGTTGATAAAATACTCATCAGAGTAATCAATATATTAAAAACTATCAGCGTAATTTTTTAAATTGAAACCATTTTTCCTTTTTGATCCAGAAGTTATCTGGAAAATTGCTCCACAGTTAAAAAGAAAGAATATGGAGTTATAGGGAGATTCCATTTTGTAATTCAGAAACCACTGGACTTTCGTATGCTCCATTCGTATTTATGATACTTCTGAAATAAATTCTGCAATGTCATTGGATGTGTCAAAATAAGGTGCGGTCAATATTTGTAAATTTGTCTAAATATTGTCTTGTTATAGATGAATTTTATAGATTAATAAACTAAAAGCACCGATTATATTGGTGCTCCATCAGAACAGAAGCTGCACCCTTCTTCCCTCCTTCCATGAGGGATACGACAACAACATATTGGAAAATGTTCTTTTCAGAACTATGAACTTGTCATTTAAAAAAAAGTTGTGAAAGGAATCTTGAAATTAATTTGAACAATTAATCATTGTGATGTGTGATATTGAATGTTCCATTAGTGATTATGTAAAATAGGCCTATCGTGTCCAACGTAGTATTATATATTAAATGATGATGATATACTGATCGACGCTTTCGAAAACATGAGTAAATAAATTAAGGAAATATTTATCCCTGTATTAATTTAGTTTATTTTATGATATTTTATGCTTGGATATGTTTTATTACTCCAGCAATCATCCTAATTGTTTTCAAACACACAAACTGATAATTTTTTTATTTAAATCTTTATTTAATAAGTGCATGTAAAATTGCTATAGGAATTTTTACATTTTGAAAATCTATTTGTTTTATTTTATTTTCTTATATTTAAAATAATGAGAATGGTTGGTTGGCTAAACCCCATGGGGAGGGGGGGATGGCTAAAGCCAGTCAGCCACCATTTATACGTCTTTATATCTGTATATGTGCATGTATAGGTATGTCCATGTGTATGCATACGAATGTGCATTTGCAAATGTATGTATGTGCATATTTATGTACTCTCAAGAGCCAAAACATTATGACCACCCCTACATTTTGCAATGAACTCGCTTGGATGACGTGGAAGGCACGTGATCAGGTGGAAGTGATATTTAACTGCTGCTGGAGAGTCTGAATAATCATTCTTTCACTTACTTCTGTGTGTGATGGGAAAGGCTGCGGATCTAAGCGACTTTGATAGAGGGCAGATTGTAATGGCTCGAAGGCTCGGAACAAGTATTTCCGAAACTGCACGACAAGTGGGTTGTTCGCTATCTACAGTTGTTAGTACTTATGCAAAGTGGATGAATGACGGTGAAACCAGCAGTAGACGACATGGTGTTGGACGTCCACAAGCTATCAAAGAAAAAGATCGTCGGAGACTGTCTCGCATGCATGGTGAAGCAAAACCGGAGCCAGACAGTGGCTCAGCTGACAGCCCAATGCAATGCAGGGCCAAGTAGAATAGTATCGGAGCACACTGTTCAGCGGACACTGTTGGATAGGGGGCTACGCAGCAAACGTCCCACTCGTGTGCCTTTGCTGACCAAGCGTCATCGCCAACTACGGCTGCGCTGGGCCCGGGAACATTGTGACTGGTCCATGGATCAGTGGGGCAGAGTTTCCTGGTCAGATGAATCACGGTTTGTCATTCATCACGCCGATGGCCGTGTCAGGATACGCCGTCTTCCAGGCGAACAGCTGCTGCCTCAATGTACAGTAGGTCATACACAGGCCGGGGATGGCGGTATTATGCTTTGGGGGACGTTCTGTTGGACATCTCTAGGACCCGTGGTTGTGGTAGAACAGACCATGAATGCTACAGAGTATCTGAACATCATTGCGGACCAGTTCCACCCTTACATGGCCTCTGTTTTTCCAGCTGGAAATGGAATGTTCCAACAGGACAACGCCCCTTGTCACAAGGCTAAAATTGTGTTGGAGTGGTTCCAGGAACATGATGCTGAATTCCAGTTAATGTCCTGGCCGCCTAACTCACCGGATCTCAATCCGATAGAACACATTTGGGATGTCCTGGGACTGCAGCTCAGAGTTCAAAGACCACCAATTCGCAATATCTTGGATTTGCGGGGCCGTTGCTTAAACACCTGGTACAATGTCTCCGGCCATCTACCAAGGACTTGTGGCATCCATGCCAAGGCATGTTGAAGCTGTGTTGCGCTCCAAAGGTGGGCCAACTCGTTATTGACAGGTGGTCATAATATTTTGGCTCTTGAGTGTATGTGAATGTTCGTTAGTTGGTGAAAGTTCTGTGTATATATGCATGTGCATTTGTATGTATGTGCGTGATTGCATATTTTCATGCGTACATGCATTCAGGACATGTGCATGCACACATCTGCAAGCACATACATGCCCATGCTCATGAACACATACTTACAAGCATGCATATATATGCACCAACATGCAGGCATGCATTTACACCCACATGTTCACGAACGTTATCTTCATGATTACATGCATGCTTTTATACAAACTGGCAACGTTTTCCATTCATTTCTTCGTAAATTTATATAAAGAATGCGCCATAAAAACATGCAAACTGCAAGAATTCATAATAAAAATAGTAATGATCGGAAAGAAATCTGGTTTGATCGTAATATAATCAAAGGGACATTGGAATTTTTTTTTTCCGTGTATAAAAAAAAATGATTCCATGTATAAACAAGTAATATAAAAAAAAAAAATTTTTAAAGTCAATTCCTACTTTTTTTTTCATTATATTGCTTCTTTATAAATAATTTTCATTCATTTTTAAGTTTATCTGGCGCTATCTATTGGTAAATGTATGCAACTTAAATCTAATAAAAACTGAAATTAATTAATTAAATTTAATTACTAAATTAGTATTTGAAAAAATTGTATTAACATCCAGTGTCATCCACTACAAGTTCAACAAAAATGTATTTGAATTTGAGTGGATGAATAAAAAGTATTTTATGAACGATTGAAAATTTGAACAAGATATATATAGGGAGAGTGTGAGCTAATAGAAGGAATTGAAAAAGAGCGATTTGCAGTCGCTCAGCTCATGAGACGCTCATGTGCGTTGCATCCAGCTACACGCAGTTACAATCCAGTTGCTCCAACCAACAACACTACATAATACGTGTCATAAAATAAGTTGTAGAAATACTATGAGTTTAACTATACATTTTCACAAATTCAATTTCATAAAAAACAGCAATAAATGTTCGGTAGATTAATAGTGGGTGTAAAACCAAAATTTTTATAAAACTTGTGTAAAAATTTATCATTTAGGTTTGCATTAAAATTATAGAATATTTTCTTTACCTGTTTTATAGCTAAGATATAAAATTTTATATTATTTGATGCATATCATTTTGTCTCATATCCATGGAACGCTTTTATAAGTGTGGGTATATTATTAATTACAAAGTAATTTTGTATTCAAGAAATTCACAATGTTTCCGACACGTATCCCTGAATCCTGGTGGTGGCATGGATGTTTGTGAGTGGTTGGGAATCCACGTTAAACTGTAGGTCCCGGTCTGTTTAGCCCAAAGTGGGAACAAAAATGACCATAGAGCGACAAACCAAACCAAACCGACACGTATCCCAACTCTAAAGTGCATTGGAGGGCTCAGGTTCAAATCCACTGGCGGCGTTCGTTACAGTCACTGATGTTAGAGATCAAGCAACTCTATGTCGATTGAAACAGCATGCATAAAGCAATCCGTATCGACAGTTAGTCTATTCGATGTGAGTTTTTCGTGTTTCCTTTTGTACGACATGCAAGCTGTGGGCTGTTAAAATTTTGTCTTATATTAAAATTATATTTTTATATTATAAACCTAAATTAAACCTAAACCTAAATTAAAGATTTGATTTCATTATTTATAAATTTCGGCTGTAATTAAAAGGTGAATAATTCATTAACAAATAAATTAATCCATGTATCAATTAATTAATTAATTTCAAATTAAAACATTATTAGAATGAGATCCTACATCTTCTTTACAATAGCATACTTAAAATCATTATTTTAACGATATAATTTTTGATATTTTTATATTAATTCTATTATTTTTTATATTATTATTTTTAATATTTTCTTATATTATTTTTCATATTATTATTTTTTTAATATTTTCTTATATTATTTTTTATTTTTTATATTATTCGTATTATTTTAAATATTTTAACTCTTTATTGATAAATTTTTAATAATATTAAATTGTTTAACCCTATGTTTAGAAACAAAGCGACCTATAATTCTCTATACTTTTTTCCCGATAATTTTATTATACAATATTTCCTATTATTTTTAAGATTTTAATTTCATTATTGTTTTTTAGGTAATTTAATTTCGATTATTAAAAAAATTTCCATCAATAATTTTTATTTAAAAAAAATTAAACCACGGCATCTTTTTTAAAAATACAAACAAAAATTTCAATTAATTTAGTAACTATATTGTGTATATCGTATTAAAAAAAAAACTTATTTTCGCGTATATTATAGAATTTTTTGTTATTTATGTCATACATTTGTTATTTATGTCATTTTTCATACTCATATATGAAAAATTAAATATTTAAACTATTTTCGTCGTATTCACTCATTAGATGGCGCCACTGAAAATTTGATTCATGATAAGTTTATAAATTGTTTATCAGTAAGTCTCACTGAATAAAGGATTTCATAAATATTTTTAATTAAATTAATAGGGCAGGAAGAAATTAAAATTTATTTTAAATGAATTTATTAATTATAACAGAACACAAAATTTAATTACTACTATTTCAACCTAAAATAAAAATATTTTTCTTTCTTTATAATGAAAAACCTTTGACTGAAATAAAGTTACCTCTTAATTTTCTTTTATTTCATTAAATCAAAATTAAGAGGAACATTATAACGTATATTCAACAATAAAAATTACAACTTTAAAACTTTGTATTTTTTTTATTATATTTTTTCTTTGAGTTGACTATAAAATTAAAGCCTTTCAAAAGAATTTTTTCAATTTGTTAATAATTTAAGAGAAGGATTAATTATGCAAATTTTTCTTGTTTCTTATATTGTACAAAAATGCATATTATAGAAAAAATGTCATCGTATTAAAATATTTTTTATTGTTGAGACAATCTTTCTTAACCAGTGAACGAAATGTCTGAAATATTCTTAATATTTTTTTTTTATTTATTATTTTTTTGACAATTCTGAAGGATTTTTAAACGTTTATTTTCGAGTGTATTTTCAGAAGAAATAATTTCACATTTAAATTTGTTCAAATAATGTGGAACACTTCCACCAAACAGTTCGACTGTTAATAGAAGAGCAATACATGTGGCTGTAATCACCATTCTGTCTTCTTGTAAGCTTTAAAAACAGTGCCTGCAATACATTCTTCTGGTAGGGGAGGGGGATCTCAAACGCTATAGATAGCATTGCATAGATGCAGGATTCTCGAGCTTGCAGCGTTTTATACACTGACGCAGCTATAATACAATACAATGTGCAAGACAAAACCTCACAGCACTTTTACAAGCAACTACATCAAATCAGACGCACTCCTAGCCATAGCATCTTTGTACGCCTTCCCCAGAAGTTCTTCTACATAGCATCATGAATTGTGAATAAATGGTATGCACACCGAACATGAATTAGACGGTCCAGCCTGGTACAAGATAATTAAAATTCGAATACGTTAACTTTAGCACACCATGTCAGGATGTATGCCTGGAAACTTTTGCGTGAAAAAGACAGTTAATGGATATACATTTATGATGACCATTTTGCATGTGTAGTTGTAAAATGATTAATAAATTGTGTATTCACTTAGAAGGTGCTTTTTACACCTAATGTTTTCTGTACATACTACCGCGTTACATAAGAGTTTTAGATTCAGTATGGGAATGAATGGACAAACACCGAAGGCATCTAGGTGTATTCGAAGTCATCTAAGTGATTCCAAATACTACAGTGGCAGTGGCTTTAGTTCTCTTGTCTCTAAAGCCACTGCGCCATATGATGACGTTCCAGCATCAGAAACTACAAAGCAGTTATTTAGCAGTTGCTCTGAAAGTCAATCCTCCACTGAGAGTTTGCAATTACATCTCCTTAATAAAACGGAAAATACAAACTGCTGAAGACAACATTCGCAAGCAAATTAAATACAGTAATGATCACTTCAATGATGTAGATATTTCAGGTTACTCTAAATGGATTGATGAAATCCGACATAATATTCAAGAGTATCTTTCTCTTCTAAAACATATCAGTGACTATCCAAATTCCTGATTGCCAAACTAAGTGATTCCGAAGGGACATTTTTAAATTCATTTGATATGGAATTCTCTTGATTCTTGTACAAAAACAACCTACAAAATTAAAAGCGAGAATTCTCTGTGGCATTCTCTATGAGACACTATTACCTTATTTTTTGTATCATCGAATCCGCAATCAGTTGTACACTTAATTAATTGATTATGGAAATTAGGTAACATGTTCTAGTAACAAAAAAAATTTCACAATGGGAGTGAAAATAAAAAGAAAGATGGAGTTTAAAGAAAAAAATTGAGAAGTTACCTAAAATAAGTCAATATTTTAAGAGAGATGAAAAAAACAAACCAACAGGGCAGCGGAAATGAGGAAATTAATGATAACATTGCAGTCCCCGATAACACTGATCCAGAATCACCACAGCCCTGAACTAGATAATCAACACCAAAGTGAAGTGACTGAAATTGATTTGGAAAAAAATTACATCTTCGTCCTGCATTACTGATAAAGGTCATTTTAGAGAACTAAATGATTAAGTGAAACGTTTTGTGATTGAAAACCTAAAATAATTGCAAATAGACATTGCAAATTAATAGACATTGCAAACCTAAAAGCACCTTTAGGTAGTACTTTTTTAAAAAAGAAAAACAATGATAATACTTTGCATTGAGGGGCCCCCATTAATCTCTGCCTCATTTAAGAAAAAACGTATAAATAATTTCAGAAATTACTCTTCTACCTAACAAAACGTCACAAGCACAATTGTGAATGATTTTACGTGTTCACTCCAAGAACATTTTACACAACAAAAATATAGTATCATTTTAACGTTTTCTATATATCAAAAGACTATATAGTTTAATATCATTTAGACCAATCAATAAACATTTCTAAAAATTATAGCAGGAGGTTGATGGCTGAGTGGCTGACGCTCTGGCGCTCGGTACCACAGGTTTCGAGCTCCGGCCCCTGTGGTGTCATAGATGTCTGTAGTGATTCGGAAATCATAGGTTCCGGTCTAATATGGTTGCAGAGAGTTGGAAGTAGAGCTGACAACACTATCCCGTAAAAAGAAACCATCTTCTGTCCATCCCGTAAAAAGAAACCATCCCAACACTATCCCGTAAAAAAGAAACCATCTTCATCATGCCTACTGGCAGTCTCGCAATCTGCCAGTAGGCAGACGCCCTTGGCTCACCATGGGGTTATTGCGTCAATGAAGAAGACTGTTAGGCGTAATAACTTCTCTAATACTACTTAAGAGATAACCCTAATAGTTTGTAGCCTAATAGGTCTGTAACCGTAGCCGCTTTAAGCCGTAGGTCCTGTCTAATACAACTATAGTGCGTTGGATGTAGTACTGACAATCTTACCCCGTAAAAAGTCATCGACCAAGTCAGACTTCTAGCTACATGGGTTTCTTGGACTGATCTAGATGCTGCTGTCTACCAAGTGGGATAAGAACAAAAATTATGGATATATATGTCTATAGTTAAATTTAATAAATGAAATAATATTTTTATTTACACAAAAATTTTGTCATATTAACTTATAAGAAGTTGTTAGCTCATATATTTTTTTTTAATATACGCAGTACTATTAATATTCAATTCGTACTAATATTCAATAACATTTCTTTTTCTTTAATGCAATACATTTTTTTTTTTACTTGCAGTTACGTAAAACACCATTAAGTATTCAATATTAATTGCGGGCATTGTGGCTAATCCATTCATCAAATTTCTATTAAATAATTATAAAATTTCAAATAATTCCTGAATTACATAAATTAAAAACATTAATCACAATTTTTATTGTTGTTGCTGATAATCACGGACGTAATAAAGTCAATAATTTGTATGCAGACAATAGAAAAAATAAAATATAATACAGGAAACGTATAAAATAATTAAATTAAATAAATAGATGCATTTTAATTTTATGTATTGTATGCTTAATCTCATGCTAACTGATTTTTTTATTATTTCCTCGTAATATTAAATGACCTTGAATTTCATTTTGGGTTTCTTTTCAAGATCACGTATTCTTGAAATGCAATCCTATCAGTTCTTGAATTAGTAGAATTCGAATGATTGGATTGGTTGATTTATTTAGGTTATCTAAGGTGTATTTTTAAATAGGTAATTTTAGTTTTGATAATAACGCTATTGATGCTACGCGGAAATTAAATTTTTAAAAATATAGCTTATTCCCTCTACACATTTTAATTTATGTGTCGCAATGATGATTTCAACGTTTTTCAATAATCTCCAATCTTTATTTTTTTTAAATTTAATTATCTATAAACCAGATAACTATATAAATTGGGGAAAATAATTATCTATAAAAGATTCTTCAAATATTCAGAATACCAATAAGAATCGGTAAAATTTTTAGTTGATTTTTTTTTTTTTATTTTTGACAAATCTTCTCTAATGTTTGGTTTAGTTTTATGGTCATCTTGTGCACACTTTAGGCTAATTATACCGGGACCTACAGTTTAATATGGATTCCGAACCACTATAAAACATCCATGCCACCACCAGGATCCGAACCTGAAGCCCGTGGTACCAAAGGTCACAGCGCTGCTATTGGCCATCAATTTGCTGTTAATGTCATCACCAAATGTTTGGTTTATGCAATAGATATGAAAATGTCATTTAAATATTTTATTCAATTATATATAGTTATGATAAAAATTTTTTATTATTATTAAGTAAAATAATTTTTATTAAAAAAATATCACAAAATTATGCAATATAATCATCATTATCAGTGGCGCAACAGCCCCATGGTGGGAAAGGGCCGTCTGCTTTCTGGCAAATTACAAGAGGATAAATGTTTTTCTTTTTAAAGGGGAGGGTTGTCAGCCCTACGCCCAACTCTCAACAGCCATATTAGATCGGTATCCATGCTTTAAAGTGAATGCCGTACCACTACAAACATCCATGGCCCCGCCGGGGCTCGAACACATTGATACCGCGCGCCAGAGCGCTAGTCACTTTTCCATTAAGCCCTGTAAATAATTTTAGTTTGATAATACACTCTTGACGCTACGCTGCAATTAAATTTTTAAAAATATAGCCTCTTTCCTCAACAAATTTTAATTTATGTGTCCCAATGATGATTTCAACGTTTTTCGTTAGTTTTCAATATCTTTATATTTTTGGAATCAAATTACCTATAAAACGTATAAGTATATAACTTGAGAGAAAAATTAACTGTAAAAGATTCTTCAGATTTTTAGATTACCTATAAAAACTACAAAAAAAAAGTTTATAACTTCTTTTAGTTGGTTTTTTTTATTGTTGACAAATCTTCTCAACTGTTTGGTTTGTGGATCTACGATCGTTTTGTGCACACTTTTTAGGCTAATTAGACTGGGACCTACAGTTTAACGTGGATTCTGAAACACTCACAACATCCATGCCACAGCCAGGATTCGAACCTGAAGTCTGTGGTACCTAAGACCAGAGCGCAAACCATTGGGCATCAGGCCGTTCTCAAATGCTTGGATTATACAATAGAATAAAAAATGTCATTGAAATATTTTGTTTATTTATATATTATTATAATATAGACGTTTTGTTATCATTAAGTAAAATAAAGAAATTTTTAAATAAAAATAATATATATCCCCAAATTATGCAATATAATCATCATTATCAGCGACGCAAAAGCCACAGGCAATCTGCCTACTGATAGATTTCAAGACAGAAGATGTTTTTTTTTACGGCGTAGAGTTATCAGCCCTACGCCCAACAGTCATTGAAGAGAATCTTAGACAACTGAAAATTATTAACTGGAAGAGATTGGCATTGGAGACACAATCTCTCTATAAACATAAATTTCATATATCTGTGAAATTAGATTTATATTGATATATAATATTAATGTTTTAATAATAATAATGATAAAAAATTTCATATGCCTGTGAAATTAGATTATTCATATCTGCAAACTATAAATTTCATGTCCATTGTTCAATTGTTTAATTCATGTAAAAAGAAAATTTCCAGAGTCTTACGATTAGAATTAGAAACGACGATTAGAGTACGATTAGAATTAGAAAAAAAAATTTACAAGTTGACAAGTTTTTACTTATTGACGAATTCAAATATATGCACACTCTTTCCTAAAAGTGTTACATTTTACTTTTTTTTGTAATTTTTGTCATATATCTATTCAAAATAAAAGTTCCGACAATTTTTTTTTCTGCACAAAAGCTACCTTTTTTTCCTGTTTAACTTTTCATAATTTAATTCTATATGAAAGAACTTATTGGAAATGAACTAGAAACACAATCAACAAAAGTCACAATAGCATTCGCTACACCAAAAATGTCTGTGTGTCATAGAAACAAAATCATATTGTATAACAAAAACCAAAATAATGTTACTTGAACCAAAATTCGGAAGTGCCTCAATTTGAAATCCTCTAAAAGCAGAAAGGAAAGAAATCAGATTGTTCACGATCCGACGTACGCATAAGTTAGTGAAACAAATATGAAAATCACAAGAGAAAAGTTATCAAAAGGGTTAGCACATAGAAGTGCATCGTCAGATCATTTTACAAATATGTAAACATTTATACAATTACTGTAATAGGTTGAACAGGAAATCAGTAAAAACCCCAAAATTATCACACAAATCAATCATCAATCATCCCCCCCACATATATATATACATATGTGTGTTTAATGTTCCTTATACCACTTGTTAGGCAGCAACATCTAGACCAAGGCTAAGAACCCATGTGGTCTCATGGAAGGAGGGAAAAAGGGGGACAGCTTCTGTTGGGATGGAGCACCCGTAGGTAGAAGTCTGACTTGGCTTTCCGCGACGCTGAAGGAGAATAAATAGTCCTGGTGGACTTTTTAGGGGTTACTACCTCGCATTTGTGTGCCGTATGGGAGAAAACCCTAAAAACTCCTACAAGGTAGTTCGACTAATGAGGCAAGATGCCGACTATCATAAACGCCAACGAGGACTACGTTTTTTGAAACAGTTTCTACAAAAAATCCGCCAGGGGATGTAACCCTTGCCTAAGGCTCACCAGCGACGCACTTTGCCACTGAGCTATATATATATATATATATATGCTGATATAGTATACTATATACACTGAAGTGACAAAAGTCATGAGATACCTCTTAATATCGTGTCGGCCCTCCTTTCGCCCGGCGAAGTGCAGCAACTCGACGTGGCATGGACTCAACAAGTCGTTGGAAGTCTTCTGCAGGAATTTTGAGCCATGCTGTCTCGATGCTGTCCATAATTGTGAAAGAGTTGATGGTGCAGGATTTTGGGCACGAACAGACCTCTCGATGATGTCCCATAAATGCTCGATGGGATTCATGTCGGGCGATCTAGGTGGCCAGATCATTCGTTGGAATTGTCCAGAATGTTCTTCAAACCAATCGCGAACAGTTGTGGCCCGGTGACATGGTGCATTGTCATCCATAAAAATCCCATCGTTATTTGGGTACATGAAGTCCATGAATGGCTGCAAGTGAACTCCAAGTAGCTGAACATAAGCATTTCCAGTCAATGTTCGGTCCAGTCGCACCAGAGGACCAAGTCCATGCCATGAAAAAACAGCCCACACCATTACGGAGCCACCACCAGCTTGAACAGTGCCTTGCTGACAGTTTGGGTCCATGGCTTCGTGGGGTCTGCGCCAACTCGAACCCTACCATCAGCCTTACCAACTGAAATCGTGACTCATCGGACCAGGCCACGGTTTTCCATTCATCTAGGGACCAACTGATATGCTCACGTGCCCACGAGAGCCGCTGCAAGCGATGTCGTTCTGTCAGTAAAGGCACTCGAGTCGACCTTCTGCTGGAATAGCCCAAGAAAGCCAAATTTCTCCGCACAGTTCTAACAGACAAGTCCCTTGTACGTCCCAATTTCTGCGGTTATTTGACGCAGTGTTGCTTGTCTGTTAGAATTTATGACTCTTGCAGACGTCGCCGGTCTCGGTCGTTAAGTGCAGGCGGTCGACCACTGCGCTGTCCATGGTGGTATGTTATGCCTGAAATTTCATACTCTCGGCACACTCTTGACACAGTGGATCTGGGAATGTTGAATTCCCTAACGATTTCCGAAATGACATGACCCATGCGTCTAGCTCCAACTAACATTCCGCGTTCAAAGTCTGTTAATTCCCGTCGTGCGGTCATCATCACGTCAAAATCTCTTCACATGAATAACTTGAACAGAAATGAAAGCTCTGCGCATTTATACCTGTTCTACGCGATGCTACTGCCATCTTAAAATTTGCATATTGCTATCCCATGACTTTTGTCACTTCAGTGTATATCTATCTATTCCCGGTGTCACAGGTTTCGGGTTCGAGTCCCGGCCGTGCAATGGATATTTATAGGGGGTTCGAATCCAATTTAAGCCATAGGATCCGGTCTCATATGATCGTAGAACTTTGGGCGTAGGGCTGAGAACTTTATCCCTTAAAAAGATTACATCTTCTTTCTCGAAATCTGCCAGTAGGCAGACGGCCGTGACCCACCATTGGGCTGTTGCGTCATATATATATTTATATATATATATATACATTAAATGAGTAAAAATTAATAAGCGGAATGATCTTATGGTTACCAATTATCTTACATTTTAACAATACAAAAAAATCAGTTAAAAGTAAATTTCCGTCAACAACACGATAGGTAAAAGGACCTGTTCCTGAAAAATTAAATTGAATTTAAATTTTAAAAAAACAATAACTATAATTTAAAATTTCGAAAGATTTGTATTCTTTTTCGAGGAAATAATTAAATTTGATTTTTATGTAAAATATTTGAACAGGATTTGAACTAACTTAAACTTTTTTTTTTTCAGTTCACAAGGGGAAAATATTCACATGACTTGTTCTTCATTGTTTTATAATTTAATTAAGGTGAGTATTTCAGTTTTGCATTTTAAAGTATAAAGATAATGTGGTTTTTAGTCTTTTGCAAAAAATGCTTTGCAAATTAAAATAACGGTTTGATAATTTTCCTTATATTTATACATAACAAATAAAAATATTAAATATATTTTCTTCTGCAATGCATGATTTAAAAAAAAAAAAGGAAATAAAAGAAGCAGAAAATAATGTTTATATTTCAAATAATGTTGTTATTATAAATATAAATTATAATGTTATATTCTTATTATTATTATAATAAAAAGAATTATTTATTATTATAATAAAATAATTTTTTGTTTTTATATTAAAAAAAAACTACGCCATATCTATCATTTTAGTATATATTCTTGAATGATTTGGCGCTCGGTAAATTGTTGTTGAAATATAATATAAAAGTATAATAAGATATTGCGGGGCCACTGTTATATATTATCTTCCAAGTTACACGCGCCCCTGGGTATATATATATATTGTCTGTGTTTGCCATGCATTAGAATATATATTCTTAGATTTTTTTACATTTTATTGAAATATATTAAAAATGTTACTATCCCATGATGTCTATTTTACGATTTTATATATCCTAAAATTTTACAATATTTTAAAATTATTGAAATATTTTATCAGGTTTTAAGAGAAATGCGATAAATTAATGTGATAAATTTCCTTACACTTGCAAACAAATAAAAAATTTCTAAACATATTTTTCTATAACAAGTAATTTTCATTCATTTTATTAAGTTTATCTGAAGCCATCTATTGGTAGATATATGCAACTTAAAATCTAAAAAAAGCTAAAATTAATTAATTAAATTTAATGAATGAATTAATATTTGAGAAAACTGTATTAACATCAAGTGTCATCCACTACAAGTTCACAAAAAATGATTTGAACTGTGGATGAATAAAAAGTATTTTATGAACGATTGAAAATTCGAACAAGATATATATAGGGAGAGTGTGAGCTAATAGAAGGAATTGAAAAGAAAAGAAAAATAGCAATCAATAATGTTTATATTATAACAATATAAATTGTGATTTTATATTTTTTTTATTATTATAATAAAAAACGCCTTTCCATCATTTTGACATATATTCATAGATTTTTTATTTATTATTTGATTTATTGTATTTAGTTTTAATTATTACTATTCCATGATGTCTATTTTACGACCTAATATATCCTATAATTTTATAGTATTTTAAAATTAGTGAAATATTTTGTCATGTTTAAAAATAAATGCTTATAGTTCCTTTAAACAAGTAAAATAAAATCATTTTTAATAACTTACAGTTAGTGCAGTTTTTTTTAAAACAAAACGATAACTAAAAATTAATCAATTTTTTTTAAACAAAATTATTTTACTAACTGAAAGTTAATTCATTTTTTTAAAAACAAAATTATTTTAATAGCTGAAAGTTAATTCAATTTTTTAAAAACAAAATTATTTTAATAGTTGAAAGTTAATCCAATTTCATTTTAAACAAAATGAGTTTAATAACTAAAAGTTAAATCAATTTTTTAAAACAAAATGAATTTAATAACTGAAAATTAATGCAATTTTTTTAAAAAAAATGATTTTAATAACAGAAAATTATTCCAGTTTTTTTTATTCTGTTAATTTTGCATTTTATTCTTTTCAGTTGAACAATGATTTTGTAAAATCTACCGGTGCTCTAAAAAATTGTTTCTCTTCATAACTTGGTAATATTACTTTTTTTAACAAATTTCAAAAATCAAATAATGGAAATTAATAAGAATTATGTATTGCTGTTCTGATGCATCAGTGTTAATTAGGTTCGCTTATGTATATCACACTAAAAAAAATCACCAAAGAGAGACACTAATGCTACTATTGCACAACACCACATCACTGTGTCTAGAGCTGAGTTACCCTTTTACAGTTTGGGAATGAGATGTCTGAGATGACTCCGTGACGTTCATATGGGACCGGGAAACTACGGTTTAAAGTGGATTCGAACCACTACAAACATGCATGAGACCGCCGGGACTCCGAACCCGTAGTACCAAGTATCTGTATACCTGCAGCATTAGCCACTCAGTCAGACTAGACATGTAGTATACTTGTAGAAGGAACTTTCAAAGATAACTTCCTTGCATTTGGTGGCTTAATGGCCAATTGGCTAGAGTTCTGAGATTTGGTACTTCAGGTTCGAATCCTGGCGTTGACGGTGTTTGTGAGGGGTTTGGAATTCACGTTAAACTGTAGGTTCTGGTCTAATTAGCCCAAAGTCTGCAAAAATTACTGTAGAGCTACAAACCAATCCTTGTACTTGAGTGAGTTTAGGGAGAAAATCCAGAAAACTCCCATCAAGCATCCTGATTGTTGATGGAGATCTTTACACACGCCATAACAATCACTACCGAGTTTTCTCCTTCCTTTCCTGAAAAGAATGACTGCAATGGACGCTAATATTCGAACCCGACTCTATCTGCATCCTATCTAGGGGTGAGTCGAAGGACCAACGAGTAAACGAATCAAATTAACGTATCACTTTTAAAACTAGATTTATAAGAATGATATTTGGAAAATAATCATTTTCAGTATTTTAAACAATAGAATCATTTTTCTAAATCGAAATTGAAATAAACATAAATACAGGAAAATAATTATCAGTTGAAAGCAACTATCCAAAAAACCATTTATCGTTTTAAATCAAGTCTAATAATAAGGTTAAAAACTTATTTTGATATTATAAATAATTTATAAATATTAACAAATTACAAATAATGGAAGATAATTATTTATTGACGTGTACCATTTTAGTCGATCTTGAATTATTTGATGCGATAACATTTATAGACAGACAATAACAAGGAAACATACGTAAGCAAAATCAAGGATTAACAATTGCTTGATCCCTGGTTAGATTTACTGCAACAACGTGAAATACGTAAGAAAGTAATATCTGACCTTGCATATTACAACGAGAAAAATAATTTTCTTCCAATATGGGAAAAATATGTAAATAGATTCAATTTATAGAACTGAATAAAGAGACAAACAAAACCCCGATTGCTAGATTTTTGTATATATATATATATATATATATATATATATATATATATATATATATATATACTACTGTGCCAAAAAGTAAGACCAATTTCTATTTTTTTCAAATTTATTTCATCGCGTTCAAAGTAATCCTCTCCGGACACAATGCACTTATGCCAACGTTTTCCAATCCTCAATGTATACTAAAAAGGCATCGGCAGGGATGGACTTCAAAGCGCGTTGAATCTCGCGATGAGATTCGCGCTGAATCTCTTTAATCGATTATTTACGGTGTTCCCGGAGTGGTCTTTTGAGTTTAGGAATTAGCCAGAAATCGCACGGGGGCTAAATCCGATGAAGCTAGTGGCTAGATCCACGGGGAATACGATGGTTGTGGAATGATATGGGTTTCATTTTTGGCGAAAAGTCACGAAGAATCAATGCAGTGTGAACTAGCGCATTATCGTGATTCAAAAACCAAGAGTTGTCTTTCCCTAAATGTGGCCTTTTTTTTTTTTGAATAGCTTAACGTAAACGACGCATAACACTCAAATAATATTCCTTGTTGACAGTTTCGCCCGGCGGAAGGAATTCATAATGCACCACACCACGGTAATAGAAGAAAACAGTCAATATGACGATTTTTGAGCTACTATGGCGTGCTTTTTCGGTCTTGCTTCACCTTTGTCACGATATTCACTCGATTGATCGGTTGTTTCCGGGCGTAGCTTAAATCCAAGTCTCATCTCCAGTTTTGATGCATTTCAACTTGTACTGATAGTCAGAAAACATTGTTTCACACATTTCAACGCGACGTTGATTTCCAAAAAAATCAGTGTTTTCGGTACCAGTCAAGATTTGACGCGTTTCAGGCCCAAAACATCTTTTCAAATGGAATTGACCGATCCTTTTGAAATTCCAACATCATCAGCAAGGTCTCTAATTGTAAGTCGACAATTTGCAAGCATCAAATCTTTAATTTTTTGGGCGTGAGCTTCGTAAAGGTGAGGCTGATGGTCGACCAGAGCGTTCTTCGTCTTCAACGCGTTCTCTGCTTTCTTTGAACTGTTTATACCACTTTTGTAAATATTTATTTCTGCTTATACTGTTATATACTGTTTATACCACTTGTTAACAATGCCTTCTGAAACATTCTATACGTTTCCGCACACGAATATTCCTTCCGCAAATAAAATTTAATGCAAGTTCTTTGCTCAATTCAATCAGACATTTCAAAAATCGCCGAAATCACTTTTAGCGTCTAGTAGTATATGTTAAGAAATGTGAGGAAAGAGAAAAAATATACGAAATTACATAGAATATTTTTAAAAAAAAAATGCAATTAAACAATAAAAACTCGATAACGACCCATTTTAGTACGGTTATTACTATAAAATTTAAAAATTAAATAATATAATATTATTTTATTTTTGTCGTTGCAATCGTTCTCGGTATTTCCATTGCAAAACCGTGACAACAACATTAACAAGTAATATAAAAAGTCAATTCCTACTTTTTTTTTCACTCTTTTGCAGAAAGTCCTTTATAAATTATTTTTATTATTTTTTTTTAAGTTTATCAGGTGCCATCTATTGGAAGCTATCTGCAACTTAAATCTAAAAAAAAAAAAAATTAAATGAATTAATTAATTTTAATGACTGAATTAATATTTGAAAAAGCTGTATTAACATCCAGTGTCATCCACTACAAGTTAAAAAAATGTATTTGAACTCGAGTGGATGAATAGAAAGTATTTTATGAACGATTGAAAATTTGAACAAGATATATATAGGGAGAGTATGACCTAATAGTAGGAATTGAAAAACAAACTAAAAGCTAATATGGAGCGTGTTAAATCAAAAAGTTGAGTTGTACAGTTTGTGTTATAATAAATTGGGTTTTCAACAAATTGCAATTGCAACAAACTACATGACGGAAATGGACAAGGTAGGTCAAGGTCACTTGTGTTACCGTTTACGAATTTATATTTACGAAAGGGGTAAAGGAGATAAGACTAACTGTGCGCTGATTAAAATGTTCAGCAATCTCTAAGGTGTGTGTGTTTATGAGAAATTAGAACTTGATGTGTTCTAGCGATTCCTTTCGTGTTTAGGCATATATTTGGAAGGTAAGCTTTCATTTCTTTATCAATATATTGAAGATTTCCTCTTTTTTTACACTTAGTTGTGGTGAAGGTAGGAAATTTTAATTCACATAAATATGATGTTGAAAATTGTAGCAAAATGTTCAAAGTTTTTATAGATATTGATATATATTCTTCCCTTATAGAAATCCAAATAGTTTCAAGAGACAATTCCTGATACTCCTTCAGAGGTTTGTTTTTGTTTATCGCTCTATGGTCATCTTGTGCATACGTGGGCTAAACAGACCGGGAACTACAGTTTAAAGTGGATTCTGAACCACTAACAAACATCCATTCCGCTCCCAGGATTCGAACCTGAAGCCTGTGATACCAAAAATCAAAAAAAACCAGAGCGCTGGATATAATATTCAACTATTATTAGCCACCAGGCCGTTTCCTTCAAAGGATATAACTGCCAGTTCTTGTACTGATAATGGCCAATTCTTCTACTGATAATTAGCTGCCTAATGGTCAATTGGATAGCGCTCTGGCCTTTGGTAACATAGGCTCGAATCCTGGCGATGGCATGGATGTTTGTGAGTGGTTCGGAATCCACGTTAAATTGTAGTTCCTGTCTAATTAGCTGAAAAGTGTGCACAAACAGACCGTAAAGCGATAAACCAAACTAATCATGGGAAAAAAACCTAACAGATACGGGGAGCACCACGAAGAAGCTGATACTTTTTATGCCTCCTTTTTGCCACCACAATTAATGGCATCTCTAAATTGCAATCTACCAAACTGCTCAGATTTTTATGTATTAAAATATTTATATACATAAATTATTGACATACATAAATATTGACATAATTTATATACATAAATATTAACATAAATTATTGGCATTTTTTTTGTATATCAATATTTTATATACATAAAAATGTTAATATACATGAAAAATTTCAATACAATAAATATGTAACGTTATAATAACACAATGTATCATAACTGCGTAACATGAAGTAATTTAATAATACATTAACATGCAATTAACATATAATTAATATTTAATACTTTAAAATTAAATATTATCTCAATATTTATTTTCACATTTTAGTTTTTTTCTAAAAACTACAAGAAGTATTTTTTTAAATTGTTTAAATGAATATTCCTTCTAATTTTCATAAATAATTTTAAAGAATTCCTATACAATGAAACCCATTAATTAAGTTAACAACGCAAATACAATTTGGCTAAAATTACTTAATTAATAATTTTTGTAGAATACTTTTGTATGAATTATAGAACTATAGAAAAAAACATTCATGATTTAGGCAAGTCTAATCTATTGTGTTTATCTGCTTTGACATTTACAAAAGACCTATTTTTAAATATCCTTGAAATCTAGAATAAAAAGCGAAGTGTTTGTTTAAATAATCAATTTGTTCGATATTTTTTCCGTGGTTACATTTCCATTTTTCATTTTTTATCTTTCGTAAAAGTCCATGTTACATAAGAGCATTAAAACAAACAAAATATTTCGACACTGCTATTCTATTTAGTTCCTTTTTTTTTTTAAAGAATATGCTTTATTTATATATTGTTATCGTATAGAAATATGGAGTTATTGTTAATTGTTTAAAATTTGGGATAAATAATTTAAACTATGACCACAGACAGTTTAAATTAGTAACATAACCGATAGGACTTTCTTTCATTTTTATAATTGCCCCCAAAAGAACAATGTTCAAAATTTAGTTATATTTATTATTTCAAGTTGCTTTAATTTAAAAAATTAAAATATGAAAATTGAACTGTATATATATATATATATATACAATACATAACAGGTAGGTTGAAAAGGTCGTATAAATATATATAAACTGTATATATATATATATATATGCAGTTTATATATATTTATAATTTTCAACCCCATTGTTATATATATATATACAATACATAACAGGTGGGTTGAAAAGTTCGTCGGCTGGCACATAGATAGCACTACTAGTATTAAATCCATATGGTTTTTAGTTAGCCCTATCCTGCAAAAGACACATGTATAAATTTGACAGCTGTTGCACTATTAGTATGTGAGTTATAGCATTTTTAGTGAAGTTATAGCATTTTTAGTGTTCATCACGTGCAGTCCACTGTCGATTGGACTCCGGTGTGAAATAATGGAGCCATGTTTCATCCATTGTCACATATCGACGCAAAAATTCGGGTTTATGACGATTGAACAGCTCCAAACATTGCTTAGAATCATCAATTCGTTGTTGTTTTGGGTCGATTGTGAGCTCGCACGGCACCCACTATGAACAGAGCTTTTGCATATCAAATATTCATTCCCGATATGTCCAACACACATTCTTTGATATCTTTAGGTTCTCAGCTATCTCAATCAACTTCACTTTACGGTTATCAGAAATTATTTTGTGGACTTTTTTGATGTTTCGTCGGTAACAGCCTCTTTGGGGCGTTCACTGCGGGCATCGTCCTCGGTGCTCATTTCGCCTCGTTTAAATGTAGCAAACCACTTCTCTACGGTTGATTTTCCTGGTGCAAAGTCCGAATAATGTTTATCAAGTCAAGCCTTGGCTTCAATGGTATTTTTTTTTTTTTTTTTTTGCCCCAAAAAGCAATGCTTTATTAAACACACGAAATTCCTTTTTTATCCATTTTTTGAAACTAACAAAAGTTTTTCACTAAAAATGCTATATAACTCACATACTAACAGTGCAACAACTGTCAAATTTATACACGTGTCTTTTGAAGGTTAGGGCTAACTAAAAATTATATGGATTTAATACTAGTAGCGCCATCTATGTGTCAGCCTACGAACTTTTCATCCCACATGTTATGCATACACTTTGGGGGAATTTTACACTTCAATTTTGATGTCGTGACTACTTTAATGTATAATCGTCTAGAACAAATTGAACAATGTGTAAATCTAACAATATATAACATAAACAATATATGACTTAAAAACCTGAAATTTGAATATTGAGCAATGTGTATCGTATAGAAATATGGTCCCGATTCGTGGCTCAGTGGCATTAGGTGAGCATTCGGGTGGAGGTACAATCCACTGACGGCTTTGTTGGCGACAGTGTTTCAAAACCCAAGGCACCTCGATGGCTTTTATTGATGTTCAGCATCTTATCTCGTGAGTCGGACTAGCTAGTCGGAGTTTTCAGAGTTTTCTCCCTCACTATACGCAAATACGGTCTAGTTCTCCCCCCGCCTCCCCCAAATGTCCTTCAATGACACAGAGCCAAACCCGACTTCTACCAACGGGTGCCCCATCAACAGAAGTTGCCGCCCTTTCCCTCCATCCATGAGTAGACCACTCATGGGATGTCAGTCCTGCACTGCAGGACACTGAAGATTAGACGACAATATTGAAATATGTATAGTTTTTATTTTTTTAATTTTAGGAAAAAAAAGTATAATTAAGAAGGGAATTAGAAAATAATTTAAAAATATATAACAATAACTGTAACACAACATAATATTATATAACAATAATACGTATATAACTTTAAAAACATATGCAAAATTCCGTAACTGTGTATGAATCAATTTCCAAAATTCAGGTTTTTTTAAGTTATATATTAAACAATATATAAATTTAAAATAACTGAAGTTTCGAAATTCAACAATATAGAATTATGAAATTATGGATATATTTTTAGAAAAAAATTTTGGAAGAAAATGTTAACCATATCTAAATTAAACACAATATATTTAATCAAATTTATAAATAATTCTATAATATAATAAAAATTAATGTAATAAAAAATAACTATTTAATGTAGAAATAACTTTTCTAATAAAAAATATTTCTGTAAATCATCAGAATAATTTAAACTGCAACTTTAAACAGCAACCACACTATCAAATATCTGTATTCTATCTGACATGTTAGTTGCATATGTAATGCATTTTTATCTATATATACGTAAGTACATTTTTACATCTAATTTTAAATGTAATTAACTAATTAATAATAATTAAGTATTAATAATTAATTAATAATATTAATTTTTAATAATTAATTAATAATAAATTTTTAATAATTAATAATTAAAATAATTAATGATTAATTAATTATAATTAATTTAATTCAATAAATTAAATTAAAATAAATGAATAAATTAATAAAATAAAGTAATTAATTAATACTATTATTATTAAGTATTAATAATTAATTAACGTTTAAATTAATTACATAAATTAATTAAATTAAAATAAATTAATAAATTAATAAAATAAAAATTAATTAATACTATTAATTATTAATAATAATTAATTAATACTATTAATTAATAATAATAATTAATAATATTAATTAATTAATAATTAATTAATACTTATTAATTAAACTAATGATTAATTAATTTTAAATTAATTACATAAAATAAATTAATAAAATAAATTAATTAATTAATTTAATTAATTTATTTCAAATTTTTAAAGTAATTTAAAATGTACTTACATATTTATTAATATGTAAGTACATTTTTTGTCGGGTATTCACATTATTATGAAATTGAGCAGCTGTAACTGTAGCCTTAAATTAGTTAAATTAGGCTTAAAATTTATCTAGGGTTTCGCCCTGATTTACTTACTTCGATTAATTACATATTTTTACACTTCAGATTGCATAATAAAATAGGAATTGAAACTAATAATTTTCAAATAATTTAAAATTTGAAAAATTTCCCAGCAGAAGTTATCATATTTTTAAAATAAGAAACACTTTTTTTTTTTTATGTATATGAAATAAGAAAAATAAAATTAGTGCACTACAAAAATTAAATCCATAAAATTAGTTCTCCAAACATAAATTAAATCCATAAAATTAGTTCTACACAAAAATTAAATCCATAAAATTAGTTCTCCAAAAAATTAAATCCATAAAATTTGTGCTCCATATAAATTAAATCCATAAAATTAGTGCTCCTCATGATAAACATGTCAAGACTCAATAAAAAGTTCAGAAACAGAACTTCTTTGCATGAATTGAAACCTAAAAACTATAATTATAAGCTACAAAAATTAATTAATTTTTTGGGGGGAAAATAATCATGATGATATTTAATAAATTAAAATATTTAATAATTATTCATTTAATAAATATCATCATGATTTTTCACCCTCCCCATCCAAAAAAAATTAGGTTACTAAAGTTAATACCTCTACTCTTATGAATTAAAACGTAAAAAATATCAATTATTGCATTAACAGAAATGAAGTTATATTTAAATCCAATGTTAGAATTAAAAAAAGAAGACACTGGCATGACAGATTATATTTTATTTCAAATATTGAATTGCAACCGTCTTCCTTCTGTGACCTGTTTTCAGGAGAAATAGTCAGTAGGCCTCGAGACTCTCACCGAGAGGAGAGGAAGTACAGCGCAATCACGCGCCTCTGTTGAGAAACGTTTAATTTACAGTCTCTCACCCGAAGAGGAAATATATTCAGCGCAACCCTGCGTAATAGATGGCTTACAGATTCTGATAGGAAGAATACTATCCGGATAGGAAAAATATTTCAAGCACCCTGCGTGGGCCCCAGTTTCAGGTTTTCGCTAAGATGTGGAATCTAGGGATTGCAATGTCGGACCAAAAGTTCAATACCGGTATTCGGTATTTTTAGATCTTAATACCGGGATACCGGTTTTAATACCGGTAGTAGAAATTTTAGAAAAAAAAGAAAACACAGGTGTTTCTTTTGTTTTATTTGCCAGTTTTATTGAGAATGTATATATCACAAAAAAATTTGCAACTTATAAATTATAACAGTATATAAAGAATCACAAAAAAGTAAAGGAACATCTTATTTATTTAAATCACAAAAAAGTGTAAATATCACTATTCAGTCTGTGGTACTATTACAAATTTTGAAATGTGATCTTAAAAAACATAATGCATCAATTGTACTATCATTAAGTCGGGAACGTAATTTTGTGCAAAAATTACCAGCTATCAAAACGCTCTTTCAGCATCTACGCTCGTAGGTGGTACTGTTAGCAACGCGCGATATACTTTTTTCACGTATTTACCTGTAAATCCCTCATCTTCAAATAAATCTATTTTTCGTCTGATTGTTTTGGATATAGCTGATTTCTGTGTTGCATTTTTGGTTTGTTGAAATTTTTTTAGTTATCGCCAATTCTAATTTTAAAATAAAATTTCTAAATACTTTTTTTCAAATAAAATTTCTATTTCTAAAATATGAAAAATATTTTGAACTCTAAAGTATGATATGCAAATGCAATCAATAACAAACTCACCAATTTAAAAAATATCGAAATATTACGCACTTTCTTCACGACTACAACCTTGTTTTCACAGATAAGAATTTCTAGTTTTCAGATAAAAATTCTGAATAAGAATTCACAGATAAGAATAAGAATTTCACAGATACGAATTCTAAATTTCTAGTAAATACCGAAAAAACGGTATTTAAACTTGTGAATACCGGTATTACAAAAAATTGTACAAATGGCTCACAATACCGGTATTCGGTATCCCGGTATACCGATATTGCAATCCTTAGTTACAATCCAAAGTGGTTCCAACCCACAACACTAAAAATGTTATTTCATGGTCGACTCTGTGAAAAGGCATTCACTAAATACAGTTTAATGAAACGAAACAGAGTTGCTTAAAATTTTGGAAAATCTAATTTAAATTTAAATAAAAAATTATTTAACAATAATAAAATATATTTTCCTCCTACTTATGTAAAGCGACCTTGATATCATTAATAACATCTATTTGAAATTAAAACTACGTATAAGTGATGTTTTTATACGTATTAATAGATTACTATAAATAGCGAGACTATAAGATAAAACAGAAAGATAACGGAATAATGCGGAAATAATAAACAGAATTAATTATTAGATTATGAAACAGACAACATGAAATTATGAGGATTATAAAACAGAAAGCAAGATAAAAGGTACGATTTTTAAAATCTACTTCAAAACCAGAGACCGTAAAAGAGCTGTTTAAAAACGCATGTTTTATTTTTTAATTGTTGGAAAAACTTTAATATATTCAAGAAATTAAATTTAATTTCAATTTATTCATATCTCTACATACTCGTGACTGCGATGTATAAATAAATCTATTTATTGTTTCTCTAAACTTTGATCTCATAAAAAAAAGAAATAAAAGAAGGCGAAATTAGATGTTAAATGCGTAAATAAAAACGTAATAAAAACACGTAAATAATATAGCAATAAAATACGTAATTATATAACATATAAAATTCGTAAGTATATATCAATAAAATACACAAGTATTTAGTAATAGAATATATAAGTATGTGTTAATAAAATTCGTAAGTTTATAGTAATAAAATTCGTAAGTATATATTAATAAATTAATAAAAATTGTAAGTGTATAGCAATAGAATACGTAAGCATATATTAATAAAATTCGAAAGTATAGATTAATAAGATAATAATATAGTATATAGTAATAAAATATGTAAATATATAGCAATCAAATAAATTATATAATAATCAAATAAAGTATACAGCAACAAAATACTTAAGTATATAGTAATAGAATGCGCAAGTATATATTAATAAAATACAGAAGTATATAGTAAGGAAATACGTAAGTATATAGCAACAAAATACATAAGTATATAGTAATAAAATACGTAAATACGTTTAAAAAAATTTTAATAGAATAAAAATCAATTGATTAATAATTGAGAATCAAAATTATAATAAGATATTTCAAGGTCATATGACGTCATTTCTCATTCGTGGTGATTCCGATTGGTTATAAAAAATATTTTGGCTGCGTTGTTACCACACACTTTTATTTTGAAATAATAGGTGAGTTGCTTTAGGTCAAAGCTTATTAAAAAAAATATAATAACACACAATTTTTTTAAAAAATTTATTAAAATAAATTTAAAAAAATAATAAAAATAAAAATAAATTTAAAAATATAAAAGAAATTGAAAATTTAAATACAAAAATAATTATAAGTAATGAAAACAATATAAAGAGATGGAGGCCCACCATCAGGTGGGAGCATCAGATCTTTTTTCTGTTTTTAAGCAAAGAAAGGACATATTTAGGTAGGGATTTTAAAATCGAATTCCGAGTAAGAGGGAGAGTTTTGTAAAAGTTTTTAGACATTTTAATTATAAGTTATCGAATGTTTGGGAGGTTGAGAGATTATCTCAAATCCTGATCCTAGGAAATGTTAAATCTCCACTTTCTTAGATTGGGACAGGCCACCGGCATTCCATTGTAAGACACTCAGCCTACACGAAAGTAATCACTCTCGGAGCGTCGTTGCTGCATGCCGATAGTTGTAGTAGATCTTTTAGCCGCCTAGGACGTTATTAGGATACACAAGAAGAGGTTGACATACTACTGTGTCCTAAAAATAAGATCAATTTTCAATTTAAAATTCCCGGTTTTTACGAAATTTCAATTTTTTTTTTTTTTAGGTTTCTGGCGCTGTCCTTAACATCTGTGTCAAATTTTACGTCAAAATATTTAATAGTGTTTGAGTTACGATTGGCTTTGTGAGACGCTGAAACTGATTCCGGCGATATTAGAAATATCTGAATGAATAGACCAAAGAACTTGCATTGAATTTTGTTTGTGGAAACGTATAGAATGTTGCAGAAGGCATTCGGGGACCATTCCTATATCGGAATGTTTAGGAAGTGGTATAAACAGTTCAAAGAAGGCAGAGAGCGCGTTAAAGACGAAGAGACCATCAACCTCAACCGACGAAGCTCACGTCCAAGATCTTAATGATTTGGTGCTGTCAATTCCATTTTAAAAATGTTTTGGGCCTGAAACGCGTCAAATCTTGTTTGGTACAGAAAACACTGAATTTTGGAAAAACATCGTCGCGTTGAAGTGTGCGAAACAATGCTTTCTGACTATCAGGATCATAACTATTTCAAAAGGATCGGTCAATCCCATTTTGGGCTTCAAACTTCAAATTTCGATTGGTACCGAAAACACTGAATGCACCAGCTCACACTGCATTGATTCTTCGTGGCTTTTTCACCAAAAATGAAGCCCATATCGTTCCGCAACCACCTATTCACACCGTGCGACCTCTGGCTATTCTCTAAACTCAAAAGACTGCTCCGGGAACACCGTTTTGAGTCTATTGAAGAGATTCAACGTGAATCACCGCGCGCTTTGACGGACATCCCTGCCGATGACTTTTAGCATGCATTGAGGATTGGAAAAAAAAAAAGTTGGCATCAGTGCATTGTGTCCGGAGGGGGATTACTTTGAAGGCGATGAAATAAATTTGGAAGAATAAATAAAGAGTTTTTGAAAAAAAAAAAAATGGTCTCAATTTTTGGGCACAGTAGTATTGTCGCATACCTTTCTTTTATCTAAAAGATTCTTTTTTTTTAATCAATCGATTTATTATAAATTTAGTGCATCTTACACCGAATATAAGATTTGTCAAAACTTCCAAAAAAAAAGTATTTTTGGTTTGCAATGAACTTTCATCACTTTAACTGGAAAAAAAAAACATGAAACATTGTTGACAAATACATTCAAGGTCAAAATCAAGGACGACTTATGATTTTCTACACCTTTTTCGTAGTACTATTCTACAGAAACTATTTGACCATTTCGTATCTAGTCTTCAAAATCAAAAAAAAGAAATGTAAACATTCATTAAAAATTAACTTCCACAAAATATATTAAATATTTTAATAAACGAATGTTATTGGAACACTTAAAGTAAAAAGGTTACAGTAAATGAAAACTACTATTGTTTTATAGCACGTGTGTCCAATAAGCAAATGATCTTGGTGGCCACTTTGGAAATGCATCCTAACTCCGCAGGACGCATATAAAATTATATATCCCCCTATTATATTTAGACTCACTACAGACAATTTTTTGGAGTGAAAATGGAAACATAATGAGTTATTATTGTTGTGTTTACTATTATTCTTACATGTAAATATAGATAATATAATAATATTGATACTAAACTCACACTGTAAGGAAATATATATCACTAAAAAAAAATATAAAAAATATATAAATTTAAACGAAATAAAAAAAAAAAAAAATCATTAAAATATATTTATTTTGCAAGTGTGATATTTGTTTCTCCACTCTTTCACTTAGCCTTTTGCAAATCGCTCTCAATTTGGGTATTTGCATGTCGTAATGGGTGTTGCTGCAGGTTAGCGTCCGTTATGTTTAAGCGTGTTTTGCGTTGGTTCAATTTCATTTTAGAAAAAGACTGTACGCTGGTGTAAGTTGAACCAGAAACACTAACAACTTCAACTAACAATCTAATTTGCTCTGCTATTAACAATCAACTGAGCTTATCTAGGGATGGTTACCGAGGTCACTTAAAGTGAAACATGGACCTGCTATATGAGATGTTCAAGATGCGCGTGCCTCACGAGTTTGCAGAATATAATTTAATTATTCTGCGAACTCATAACTGTAAACTCATAAAAAAAAATAGGCAATACCTGTCTATATCTATATTGTAAATCCTATATTGTATTCTAAATATACACTCAAGAGCCAAAACATTATGACCACCCCTACATTTTTGCAATGGCCTGAACTCGCCTGGATGACGGGGAAGGCACGTGATCAGGTGGAAGTGGTATTTAACTGGTATTAAGTGGTGGTATTAATCCATGCCAATGTGTGCCAATATTAATCCATGCCATGCCACCATCCATGCCAAGGTGGGCCAACTCATTATTGACAGGTGGTCATAATGTTTTGGCTCTTGAGTGTATATCTATATTACATTATATTATTTATTATATATTCGCAAGAACATTATTTTAAAAACAAAGTTAATTTTTCTCATCATTTCGACAGTTAATTTTTGAATATATGGATGCCCACATAATGAATTTCTTAATACATTGGTTTTCACTACTTTGGCCATTATAAAATAAATATATTTTGTAATAGTGTGATAAATCTCACGGGCATGAAAAATACCCAAGGCGGGCCACGTGTAGGCCATTATGTTTTAAAGCATTTTGTTTGAATATATTTTTTACAACAAAAAAAAAAATTATTTTCCTGTAGGTTAAAAATAACATCTGATCTACAATTGAAAAAATTATTTATTAAACTTCAAGTGCATACTAAAGGAAACAGAAAAATGATTGCAGAAATTTAATCTTTTCATTATAAACATATTGAATGAATATTGCACTCAATTATATAAAAATAAATTACAGATATTTTTTTTTTTTAAAGTGTCTCTTCCTTAAATCATAATTCATGTTAAATAAGTGTAATAAAAACATGAAAGTGTAATAGGATATTGTTTCATGCACAATTAAAGTTTAAATTATTTTTTAACTGGCAAATTATTATTATGTGCTAGGAAACAACCTATTAGAATTTTATTGATTTTATAATGTTATTCGAAAAAGTACAATTGATAATATTCAAGATGGCATTTTGATAATCGAAGATGAAAGACATAAATTTTGCAAAATGATTTACAAGACTTTCGTATTAAATAAAAATAATCGCCGGATCATTACATGGTAAATGGTAATTACTGTTTAACAATACTTGGTTTGGTTTATCACTCTACGGTCATTTTGTGCCCACTTTATGCTAATTAGACCGAGATCTATAGTTTAACGTTGTTGGAATTTTTATGCTTTTATTCGCGCCACGCAACGTCACGTGGTAGTTTTAAAGAAATCGTTTGAAACCGATTCAGAATTGCGCTGTTGCCGTGGAGATGGGCTGTTGGTTGCTGTGGAAACGGGTTGTTGCCGTGGAGATCAGCTGTTGCTGTGGAAACGAGTTGCTTTATTCTAAAAAGAACATTTTTCTTCCAGTTGAGCTTTTTGCCTTTGAACTGTTACCCTCAACCCTGTATATCTTTGTATATAAATGAAGATTCCATAAATGTTTGAATGGATTGATCAATACTTCTTGAACCACTAGAAAGCCGCGGCTAGTAGGAAAAATAGAAACACCGAAAGAAAGAAAAACGATAGTCGTAGTGACAAACGTGAATACCGAACCATTAACAAACATTCATGACACCGCCTAGATTTGAACCTGAAGCCAGTGGTACCCAAGGCAGAGAACTAGCTAATTGTCCACCAGGCCTCCTTAATAATACTTATGTGTAAAGTAAATAAATAATAAACAATTCAGAGTTGGGTACAATGAGTAAATTTCAGGGTAACAAGTCTCGTTGTTTGGTTTGCCGCTCTACGATGATTTTTTGCACACTTTGGATTATTAGATCGAGACTTACCATTTAACATGGATTTCGAATTAAGAACAAACTACTTTGCCACCACCAAACGAACTTGCAATTTAACATTGATTCGAACCTAAAGCCTGCGGTACCGGAGGCCAGAACACTACCCACTTACCAATCAGGCAGCACTAGACTAGTGCAGCAGTGTTAACATTATCAGCTAGAATACTGCAAAGTGTACTCGGGTTCAGAAAACCACTAGTGGCGTTTGTGTTGCTAGTCACCGTTCTCAGAAAGAGAGAGATTTGATGGAGATAGTGGCGTTATGTTTCATGTATCTGTATTCAGACTATTCCAGACTTTCTAACAATATAACACTCAAATACAGTCAGTTACTTCTAAAAGTCCTCCGTAAAGACAATATTCACCCCTCAATCTCTGTTAATGTGGTGTTCTTTGAATAAAGGAAGGAAAAAAAAAAAAGATTTAAGGAAAAAATACTGAAATGAATGTGATTATAAAATTTTATGAATCTGAAATATAATGTGTTTTTCCTTAATTTTATTATAAATTTTACATTAATTCCAACTTAAATTATGATTTGATAAATATTTTCAGAACCCCAACTAAAATAAACATTTTACAGATTTAATGATTATAATAATGTGTTGAGATTTTTAAGATCTTAAAAAAAATTTCAACACATAACGTTTCTGTTTAAAAATTCGTCTAATTCTTTTACGTTAATTTTCAATGTGTTTTCAATGTTTCAATAGAGAGTTTTTGCATACCGTATTTCGGGCGTCCGTTAGCTTTTTCTCTCTAACGCGCATGATCATAGGAAATTTATAGGATAATAGGATAATAGGAAATTTCATCAAAACTTAATGTTTATTTTCATTTATTAAAACTTGAAAGTATGCATTTTTAAGAATAAATTTCATTTTTAATTTTAAAGTTAATTTTAGTTTAAAAAATTTCCGCAATGATTCATGTCAAAAATTTGAAATTAGTATTAAATGTTTTAGTTTGAGACTACTTTATAATCACTTTAAAAACGGTTTCAATTAATATTATATATTTTATTCAGGCGAGTTTAGTTGGAAAATAAACATTGAAGTTTGAAAACCTAGAAACCTAAACCATTCTGGAAGTGAGGAAGTATCTCTCGCGCACCCTGCACGTACCTGAGTATCGAGCTTTCGGCTTAAGTAAGAAAAGAAATAAGCTTTCGGTTAAAGTGGAATCCTTCCACGAATCTATAATTATATGTCGTTAAATGTGTTAAATATTGTACGTTTATCATGTTTGCGTGTGTGTAAATAAAATTGTGTTTCCTCAAACTTGTGTCTCAAGTCTCAAACCCAACCACTCCCATTTACAATCCAGCTGTACAAACTGCACACTACAAAAAAGCTATTTCAAGTTTGTTTTGTTTTGTTTTTATATACGCAAATAAATATATAATGGATCAACTAAATAAAACTGAATATTTCAGTTTTTAAGTTTAAAAATGTATTTACCCCTTCACAAACTTTTGACACATATTTAACTTGATTTATCAAATCTGTCCCATGACAGGCCAATGCCGCCTAGTGGCAGATTTCGAGACTGGAGATGTATTATTAAATAAAACAATTAATATCTTAATAACTGCGAAATTTTCTATCTCCAAATCGAATATTTTTAACTGATTGGTTTTCTTAAATTTATTAGAATCATAGTCTTCTTAAGCAAACAACTGTACATTGGAATACTAAGCCAGTGTGTCACTTCAGAAGATGTTTACCGCTGTAACAAAGATAGCATACAAGCAAACACCGATTAGCATATTTCGCGCTATCGTGACTCTATATAACAATAGAACTGTGTTTGCAGCTGCAGCTGTTACTGTGTTTGACCCTTGGTCAAAGAGTTGCAGTTACATTATGGACTCGTTAGAAAAACCCTCGGATCTCTTACCTCTCTGGATGAAAGGGCTGCCCGAAAAAATAAGGAAAAGGGCAAAAATCGAATTGCACGAAACTCCGCAAAAAAGGAAGAATCTCTAAGACAGTTCAAAGCTCTTATTAGAGGTCAGTTGGACCATTTATTTGGACTCATTTTGTTTGTTTTATTTTTTTTTTATTTTTATTGGACTCATTTTACGTGTTTTTATTTTTTATTTTTTATTTTTATAAATGAGTCCAATAAAAATAAAAATAAAACTACAACAATTAATATCTCAACAATAAAAAATAAAAAAAAAGCCACATAAAATGAGACAACACATTTGTTTGTTTATATTTCATTTTTATTGGACTCATTTTTTGTGTTTTTATATATTTTTATTTTTCATTTTTATTGGACTTATTTTATGTGTTTGTTTGTTTTTAAATTTTACTTTTATTGGACTTTTTTATGTGTTTTTTTATTTTTTATTTTTATTGGAGTGATTTTATATGTTTATTTGTTTATTTTTTTGTTTTTGACAAGAGTTAATTTTTTGTAGGCATTATTAAAAAAAAATGAAATCCATTTCATAATTTTAAATTATTAAGTGAGATTATATATTTTATTAGTTGGTTCGTCAAAGAAACTTCAACCTGTAGTAATGAATTAGTAAATTTTTAAAAATTATATTTTTATTTGAAATCAACACCAAAAACGACAAGAAAAGTAATAATAAATTTTCAGAAAAGTAAGGCCGACAACCCTACACTTTAAAAAGAAATCTTCTATCTCGAAATCTGCCAGTAGATAGACGGCCTTGACCTACCATGAGGCTGTTGTGACAATGAAGAAGAATACAGATAGTCCACGTGTTATTAAGTTATGCTCAATCATAAAACGAGCACTTATTTATAAACACGCATTATTTTTATAACTAATTTATTAAATTTCTGTTCAACTTGTAGCAATAAAAATCTGCCATAGTTGGCAAACATTTATAAGCTGTTTATTAGTAGGTATGATAAAATTATATTGCCTCTGAATGCCGTGCACTTTATAGTGTAATCATTCCCCACTAGAAAGGTGTAACAGATTCAGTGTTATTAAGGGTGCATCACTACTTTGCTGCAATCCCATTTGGCCATATAATCTTCAACGAACACCCCTTCAGGAGTTCTAAAGTGTTCGCACGTTTTGAAGGTGAAATCCTCATAGCAATGATTTGATTACCTAAGTCTGGGGTGGCCAACCCGAATGATCTTGCGGATCTTTGCCATCCGCTGGCCGCATATAAAATTATATATCCCCCTATTAGATTCAATAGACTCATTGTAGTCATTTTTGGAGTGGAAAATTCAAACATAATTATTGTTGTGTTTACTATTGTTCTTACATGTGAGCATAGATAATAGAATAATAATGATACTAAACGTACATTGTAAAGAAATATATAACACTAATAAAGTAAATATATAAATATAAACGAAATAAAAAAATGAAATCATTACAAAATGTTTATTTTTTATACTAGTGCGATATTTGTTTCTCCACTCTTCACTTAGTTTTTGCAAATCTATCTCAATTTGGTTATTTGCACATCCTAATGGGTGTTGCAGGTTAACGTCCGTTATGTTTGAGCGTGTTTTGTGTTGGGTCAATTTTATTTTCGAAAAAAAAAACGATTCGCAGGTGTTCGCGATTAGCAAATTGAACCAAAGGCACTAACAAGTTTAACTAAGAGACTGGCTTGCTCTGCTATCAACATTCAACTGGTCGTATCTAGGGATGATCACTGCGTCACTGAGGTCACATAAAGTGAAACATATTAGTAGAATCTGTTATATAGATGTTCCAAGATACGAGCGCATCATGAGTTCGCAGAATATAATTTAATTATTCTGCGAACTCCTAAATAAAACAGGCAATACCTGTCCTATATTCTCAAGAATATTATTTTAAAATCAAAATTTATATTTTCTCATCATTTTGACAGTTAACTTTTGAATAGATGGATGCACACATAATGTATTTTTTCAATACATTGTTTTTCACTACTTTGACCTTTATGAAATAAATATATTTTGTAAAGGTGTGATAAATCTCACTGGCGGGAAAAATGTTCAGGGCGAGCCGCGGGCTGGCCTCCCCTGCGCTAAGTCAAATTTAAAGCAGAAAATTATGAGTATAATTGAAATTTAAGAGGCCACTAACCGCTGAAAAAAACTTTTAATACAGCCAGCAAATACTTAGACCGTGATCTTTTATACCATAAGAGTTGCACCGACATTACTCACTTGCACTACCCAGGGAGAGTGTGTAACTTGAAGATAAGCTACGGACGCGGAGTAACACTACCCGCAACGCTCTACGATCCTATTAGACTGGAATCTATGGTTTAAAGCGAATTCCGAAACACTAACAAACACCCATGGTACCGCCGGGACTCGAACCCGAAACAACGAACGCCAGAGCGCTAGCCACTCGGCCATGAGGTCCCTCTGAAAAACAGTGCAACTCGGAATTTATTGTATAATAACAATTTTTAATAATGATTTATTCTTTTTTTATAATTGATTCTAAAATCAGAATTTCTTTGATCTAGATAAAATTTCACAGTTATAATTTAGAAAGTCTGCATCAGTATTGTCCGCCAGAAGCCCTTCCCGAGCAGTTGGGAGGGCATTTACGGAGTCTGTCTACACGGATTTTTAAAGCTGTGTGTAATGCGAAACTCTACCTTGATTAAAAGACTGAGCTCTTACGTCTACAAATTTAAGGAATCTAAGATGTACGACCAAAACCGATGTGGAGGAAATGAGTCTAATGTGCAAACCACAAGAGAGAGTTGTTTCAATTATAGACAGTGAACATCAAAAATGATTTGTGATTGTGTTGAAATTCTTTCTGATTTTCTGAATCGATTTAATTTTTCAAATACTACAATTAGTTCCCACTCTTCCTATATATATATTTATATATCTTGTTCAAATTTTCAATCGTTCATGAAATACTTTTTTATTCATCCACTCAAGTTCAAATACATTTTTTTCAACTTGTAGTGGATGAACACTTGATGTTAATACAGTTTTTTCAAATATTAATTAAATTTAATGAATTAATTTTTAGTTTTATATGGGAGAAAAAATTCCTCTTATGGAAAATTGCAAGGAAATTCTTTTTCTATTTTTGTCACTTAATATTGGGATTCTGTCATAAGTATATACATATTTATATTAATTGTAATTATTTAATAAAAAGTAACTAAAATAAAATTTTTTTTTCTTTGTTGACGTAAGAACTAATTAACTTAAATTTTTTTATATTACTTGCTCGTATTGTATTTTAACATAACATCAACAACAATTCATCTTAATTAAACAATAACAGCAAAAATGGCTTTGACAACCTATCTAGAGTTTGTAATCAATTTTAGCATTTAATAAAGGAAATGTTACATCTTTAGAAAATAATTTACGTTTTTTAATTAGCTGGGAAGTCTTTTTTTTTCTGTTTTGTGGCCTTTATTATTTTTGTAGAGTTATCATAATTTAAGTTTCCTTAAGAGTTATTTGTGTAAGAAGGAAAAAGAAGTCATTTTAAAAATAATAAAGCACTTTAAAACATTTAAATGAGTAATAATGAAATAATAACAATAGTAATACAATCAAAACAATTCTAATGTGCTCATAATAGCAAAAACAACTTACTCGAAATACTCGTATAATAGCAAATTACTCGTAAACGATGTTACTAAATCGCACTGAAATTCATGCAGGAAACCCATTCGACTAAACATTTCTAACAATACGATGGTCACTGAGACTGAACTAATATCCATTCTCTGGGAAAGTCGAACAGATAATCGCTAATTTCATGATGTATCATTATCCATGAAACTGATTATCTGCTGTTAGACATGACTGACAGGTGTTCTCATTAGAACAAAACCCTTAATTGCATTTAGTATAAATATCAGATTGTCTTGACAAACAGAATGCTGTCATTGCACTGTCAAATTTGAGTGATGGGTTTGTTACTATACACTTGTTGTTCTAATGTGTTCATAATAGAAGTACTAATATAATTTTAAATATATTCAACATTAATATGAATTGTTTTTAAAAAATAATCTTTTTTTTATTAAAAATGAAAGCAAGTGTAAGCAATTATTTTTAAGAATAATAAAGAAACATTTAAATGAGTAATAATTACATAATAACAATAATGATGTAATTAAAATTATTATAATTTGCTAATGACAGCAATGCTAATATAATTTAAAATATATTTACAAACAAAATTGATATGAAATTCAATCATAATAAATTTTCATCATATTTTTCCAAATTGAAATCCAAACTAACGCATTATTACTGATATTATTTCACTAAATTTTATGAAATGGAATGACGTAAATATTTTCATATAAATCTTTGCATTGTAAATGTTTGTATTTCTGCTAACATTATTACACTCATGTCCATAACTTAAGGATAATGAAGTTCAGGCAAAGAAAGAATCAGAAACAAAACAAATTTGACTCATTTTTAAAGTCTATTTATTAAACAAAGGGTAAAGAGCAAAAAAGATGCTATATGTTTGACATAATTAATAAAAATTGCGATTTTTACTCCCTGGACCAAATTTCAAAAAAGAACCTATTTACAAAAAACAGCATATTATGGTTAGTATGATGGTTAATATGGAGTATGCCTCCCGGACGATACAATACAGGCCTTACAACGCCTAGGCATGCTGAGTATCAAATTATCAATCTGATCTTGGGGAATATTACACCACTCATCAAGCAAGCCACCTCCGAAGTTCCGGTTGACAGGTGGGAGGGGGTTGACGGGCTGCAATTCGTCGACCAAGCATATCCCTCACATGCTTTATTGGATTCAAGTCCGGTGAGTATGCTGGCCAATCCATACGGGTGATATCCTCCAATTGAAGGCATTCGTCTACAATGTTTGCACGGTGAGGACGGGCGTTGTCATCCATAAACAGAAATTCAGCACCCATGACGCCCCGAAACAAATGTACATGTTGTTTCAGAATGACATCCCGTTAGATGTGGCCTGTCATCGTTACACTCTGAACATGCAGGTCAGTTCTGGAACCAAGAATAATTCCTCCCCAAACTAGCCATCCTGCACCCCCGTAACGGTGTCGTTCAATGGTGGTAACGGGTACCTGGCACCTCCCATATGAAAATCCGGCGAGAATCAGACTGCAAACTAAACCTGGACTCGTCGGAAAACATCACACAAGACCACTGTTGCGGTGTCCACAATGCATCTCTCTACTCCAGTTTAATCGCAGGCGACAGTGAATTGTGGAAAGTGGAACACATCTGACAGCCCTACGAGCATATAGACCAATGTGCCCTAAGCGTCTGAACACGGTCTGCCTTGAAACTGTCGTACCGGTAGCTGAAGAGAGCTGACGAGACAGGTCTGATGCTGTGCTCCGTCTGTTTCTTTTGGCAGTAACTGCTAAATACCTGTCCTCATTCAGCGTTGTAACTCGGGGGCGTCCTGTTCTGTAACATCTACCACATTACCATCATCTTGGAATCGTTGCCAAAAGCCTGGAGATGACACTCTGGGCGATTCCAAGTTCCTTGATACTTCCAGCTTTGTACGTCCACATTCCAGTCGTCCGATAATTCTACCACGTAAAAATCATCCAAATGCTTCCTTTGTGCCATAACTATGCGGTTATTGCACTGAAAGGCTTTTAAAGCGCTTGTGAACAAT
Source organism: Caerostris extrusa (assembly GCA_021605095.1). NCBI lineage: Eukaryota > Metazoa > Arthropoda > Arachnida > Araneae > Araneidae > Caerostris > Caerostris extrusa. The sequence continues at coordinate 91,666 of BPLR01011920.1, read as the reverse complement.
TTTACTTCTTTGCCACCATTCCTTATATACCCCTCTCTTACACCTCGTCATTGTGACGTACTATCCGCGCCATCTGGTGGTTTCCTGTAATTTGCATATTCTTCCTCAAGATGTGTGTGATAATTCTACATATGAAATTTTTATTTTAGAGTTCAATTTCTGTGTGATTCTGAATTATCCTTAATTTATGGACATGTGTAATTAACGTTATTCAGATTAACAAAATAATTATTAATTGTTTATTTATTACAACTGATTTTTTTTTCATTGACTATTGGAGTCAATATAAAAATAATAAAAAATAATTATGGAGATAAAATCATAAAAAACGGCAATTATTGTAAAAATTTGTTGATGTTGGCAGACATGGATTTAAAGATTTTATTACATAAATCAGAATCTTATAAATCTTTTGTATAAAAATTATAGTTTGAATTTGAAATGTAAAGAAAATTATGAAATGAATTTCCTTTCATTGAAAATTGTAAATTTGGAAGCAATATATTAGTTTTGCGTCAAGGAATGTTGGTATAATATTATCATTTTTAGTGTAGAAATTATTCATTTTTGAAGTATTTTTGGAATTTAGTTCCAATTCAATCAATTCATAACAACATTTAAGTTAATATTTATATTAAAATTAAAAATTGGTATGTAAACCACACATGCATTCATATATAAACTATTGCGTCCAAAAAGTAAAACCAATTTTCAATTTAAAATTCCCAGGGATTATGAACTTTCAATTTTTTTTTTTTTTTAAGTTGCTAGCACTGTCCTTAACTTCTGTGTGAAATTTGACGCCAAAATATTCATTAGTATTTGAGTTACGCTTGGTTTTGTGAGACGCTAAAACTGATTCCGGTGATTTTTGAAATGTCTCAATTAATTGAGCAAAGAACTTGCATTGAATTTTGTTTGCGGAAACGTATAGAATGTTGCAGAAGGTATTCGGTGAGCATTCCTATATTGGAAAAAATGTTTAGAAGTGGCATAAACAATTCTAAGAAGGCAGAGAACGCATTGAAGACGAAGAGCCCTCTGGACAATCAACCTCAACCGACGAAGCTCACGTCCAAAAAATTAAAGATTTGATGCTTGCAAACTGTCGATTTACAATTAGAGACATTGCTGTTGATGTTGGAATTCCAAAAGGATCGGTCAATTCTATTTTGTGCCTCAAACGCGTCAAATCTCGATGGGTACCGAAAACACTGAATGGGCCAGCTCACATTGCATTGATTCTTCGCGACGTTTTCGCCAAAAATGAAACACATATCGTTCCACAACCATCGTATTCACACCGTTCAACTTCTGGCTATTCCCTAAACTCAAAAGACCACTCCGGGGACACCGTTTTGAGTCGATTGAAGAGATTCAACGTGAATCACCGCGCGCTTTGAAGGACATCCCTGCCGATGAATTTTTAGCATGCATTGAGGATTGGAAAAAACGTTGTCATAAGCGCATTGTGTCCTGAGGGAATTACTTTGAAGGCGATGAAACAACAAATTTGTATTTAACGAAGCTCCTTGGCTACAAGATAGCCGCAAGCCTCTGTCAGGGAAAAACATCAGACGAGGAGATATATACAGTGCCTGAGAAAGCAGTGAAGTAGAAAGAGAAAATTGTTCTTCATGGTGGCGATTTCTTTCTTGAGCTTTGGTGAAGATGATGATTTAGCATGGTGCCAGTCGCAGGCTACTGTCCTGGAAAAACTTCAGATGAGGAGAAATATACAGTGCATGAAACAGCAAAATAGAAAAAGGAAGCTGTTCTTTATGTGGGCGATTCCTTTCTTGTGCATTGATGATGTTGATGATATAGCATGGTGGCAGCCGAGAGCTTCTAACTTGGAAAAATTTTAAAAGAGGAGCAAATGCAATGCATGAACAGCAGCAAGGTGGACAAAAGGAAACTTGCCCACAATGTAAATGGAACATATAAACAAAAGATTATGTGTATAAAATATATATATATATATATACACTCAAGAGCCAAAACAATGTGTTGACAATGTGTTGCGCACCAAAGGTGGGCCAACTCGTTATTGACAGGTGGTCATAATGTTTTGGCTCTGAGTATATATATATATATATATATATATATATATATAAGTAATTAAATAAAACTAAAAGTTAAGTTCTTAAAAGAAAGAAATATTGATAACAAAATAGAAAAATAAAAAATAAAAATGAAGGCGCTGAAATAAATTTGGAAGGATAAATAAAGAGATTTTGAAAAAAAAAAAATAATAATAATTGGTCTTACTTTTTGGTCACAGCAGTATTTCTAATATCTTGTCGCCTTTTATGCACCTGTATGGTTTCCTACCCTTTACCTTTGACCTACCCCGTAAAAACAAAACATGTCCTGTGTCGAAATACGGTCTCGGGTTCGTCACACCAATAAATTGCGACAATGAAGAAGAAGAAGAATCTAATATCATTATAGTTAGGAAGCAAGATTTTTATATAACATGATTAAAGCATTCTTTCTGGAATTACTCAATTATAATAAGGAGGAAAACTAAAGTTGATACCTATCAAGGGTTAATGTGTTAAAAGAAATATTACAGAATAAAGTGCATAATTATATTTAATAAGAAACAATATACAATATGAACCCGGAATAAAAGTCGCATTTGAAATGAAAAAATTAGCATGCCTACTTATAGTTGCTTTTAGGAACTTTGTTTTAAATAATCTTTAAAATCTTTGGCTTTAAAAATAATTTTTTATAATGGATATTCCAATAGTTTCGATTTGAAAAATGAGGAAAGTGTAAATAATAATAATAATAATATTAATATTTATTCACTTGTTGTATTGTCTTGTTTTATTTATTGTCTTGTTTTTAAAGTGTTTTAAAATAATAACATTTTTAAACTTAAATAATGTTCATTAAAACAATGGACTTCAAAAAAATTTTTTTCTTTTGTTTGCATATAATTGTAGCTGCTTATGAATTTTTTCTATTCTCTCAAAACTAATGATCTATTCTTGTTTTTATCGGTTACATCACTTTAATGGAGTTGGAAAATTCTAAACAAAATTATTTTGTCCCTGATCATACTAAAACTATGGAAATGTTTAATAACAATAAAAAAATCGATAACGATACTCCATTAGATTAATCTGAAGCATCTAATTAAATATTCTTTTATCCAGGGGTGGCCAACCCGCGGCGAATTTTGAACATTTTTTCAGGCCCGTGAGATTTATCATAATTTTACAAAATATATTTATTTTATAACGGCAAAGTAGTAAAAATCAATATATTATTATTTCCAGCTAGTCTGTATTTAGAAAACCATTCAAGCGCTGAACTTGTACTTTGTTCCACTGCAGACTGCCTACGCCAAACCCGTTTTCGCATCCATTTCGCCTAACTAAGCAATTTTTCATTTCGCATTTTCTTTATTACCATTATTATTATTTTTTTATGTTAAACCATTATTGTATCATAATTTCTTTCTTTTCTTTTTTAAATCTATTTGGGCAAGCTTCCTAATAGTCTTCACCGTACTTTTCTCGCAAAGCATTTCTTCATCGTCTTTGTACTGAAACAAGATAGAAGCTAGCGGCAAGCTTCGCAACATGTCAAATCAGAAACCAATGTATTAAATCAATACATTATGTGTGCTTCCATATTTTCAAAAATGAACTATCGAAATTATGAGAAAAAATTAACATTGATTTTAAAATAGCATTCGTGCGAATACTATATATGCCTGATCTTGCCTGTTTTTATTTATGATTTCACAGAATAATTAAATTATATTCCACTAACTTATGATGCTCGCGCATCTTCGAACATCTAATATATAGGATATAGGTTGTAATATTAATATAAAAATGACTATAGTGGATCTCAATCTAATATAGGAATATATAATTTTATATGCGGGCCCGCGTAGTTACGATGCATTTCCAAAGTGGCACATAAGATCGTTTGGGTTTGCCACCCCTGCTTTTATCAGTCACGTTGATGAAGTTTAGATTGGTATGTGTTACATTAAGAGGAATTATGAATATTTTCCATTTCTTTTAATGGATAATACGTCGTCTTAATAATGATTGTCCATTTATGGCAAATCGTACATTTTAGATATGTTTGGGTGAAAATTTTTCAAATTTTCTTAATTATAAAAAAGAACTGTTGGTATTGTAGTATTCCCTGAAGAGTACAATAAAATCAAATATCTTGGTACTCCTGAATAATATCGGCTATATTTATTGGCAGCTCGGAGTATAAATCCTCTTCCGAGGGATGGTCTAGATCAGGGGTCTCCAAACTTTCCAGCCTTAGGGCCATACTGTTTACAACAGTAAGTACCAAGGGCCAAAACCGTTTTCATTTTTCTGCCATTATCTATAATTTCTAGACCAGTCGCCGAGTACGCGCTCTGAGCGAGCAGACGCTTACTAACTACAAACTATTGTCAGTGTAAAATCACAATTACATAAATCTCATTATTATTAGTATTATTATTATTATTTATTTTTTTTTTTTTTTGCAAGCGGATACCTCGCAGTTTTATTCGCGTTAATTTAGCTTTTCCGTCCCTGAGAGTTTTTCAGCATAAGAATCATATGTTTGATTCAAGATATATACATTCCAAATATCGATATACATACATATGCGATACTCTTTACCCCAACATAACTACCGAGCGTAACCGCGGGATGTTCACTAGTTTATAATGTTAGCGGGATTCATTTCAATTATTTGTTAGTTGTTATGCTGAAGTTAAATTTTCTGCGTATTATGCTTGTCATTTAGGTTTACCTAGCAAGTCAATAAAACCGAGTTATTATCATTCTGCGTTTTTTTTATCCAATTTATTACAACAACAATAAGCTATTCGCTGTCGGACGCCGGATGGATGACACTGGCGGGCCAGATTTGGCCCGCGGACCGTAGTTTGGAGACCCCTGGTCTAGGCAATGCATGGCGGCTGCAACAGTTGGACCATCAAAGACAGGATGAGGAGCAAACTCGACATCAGGGCAATTGGCACATTTTTGGTAATTTTTAATCTTGTGAATGTAGTAGCTGTTTTTCTGCCGACTTTGAGTTCTGTAATTTGGTATTTAATTTTTTATCTTAGAAGGAAATATAAAGTTTAGATTTTACCGAGGCATTTGTATCTGCAAGGGAAGTATGAATGGCTGTCTGATCCAGACTTCTGGCATTCTTCGCCAAAAAAATCTGGGATTTCATTCAATTCCAAATCCACATGAGCAGAGATTCATTGCAGGATACACATTCTGTGCGAGCAGTGGATTTGTTATAAAAGAGATATGATGTTCAAGATCATACTTGAGAAACCTTTATTAAGAGCCTGTAATGCCTACCTTAGTCCGATTTGCCTTACAGGTTCTTAAAAAGGCTCTATTTGTTGTTGTCGTCGTATCCCTTGAAGAATATAAGGGAATCAAATATCGTGGTGCTCCCGAATAATATTGGTTATGTTGATTGCCAACTCGGAGTATAAATCCTCTTCCGAGGGAGGGCCCAGACAAAGCATGGCGGCCACAACAGCTGGGCAAAAAAAGTCATGATGAGGTGTAAGTTAGACATCAGGGCAGTTGACACACATTTGGTATTTTTGAACGCCATCAGCAGAAATTTTATTATTTTTGTGTTGTTTTCCTATGGTGTGTTTCCTATTTTTGTGGTGCTTAATCTTATGAGAGTAGCAGCTGTTTTTCTGTCGACATTGAGTTCTGCCATTTGGAATTTAATTTTTAATCTTAGAAGGAATCATAAGTTTAGATTTTGCCAAGATATTTACATCTGTAAGGGAAGTAGGAATAGTAGCCTGATCCAGACTTCTGGCATTCTTCGTTAAAGAATCTATTTCATTATATTCTAAATACACATGATGAGCTGGGAACCATTGCAGGATACACATTCTGTGCAAGCAGCAGATTTGTTCTAAAAAAGATATAATGTTCAAAATCATACTTGAAAAACCATTATTAAGTTACTGTAAGACAGGACTTTAGTCTGTGAAGATAGTAATTCCATTCATCTGTTATAATGGCTGTAGACTCAGATATGACTCAAGTGTCTTTTGAATGGCCAGCAGTTATCCTGTGAAGTTTGATGCAATATTTCCAGCATCGGCAGCAATTTAAATTTTTTTGCCTATCGGGGAGCAGCAAAACAGCTCCATTACAAAATATTGATTCGGATGATCCATCAGTGCAGGCTGTAATGTGATTGTGGGGGAATGGTTGTTGTTGGAATTTATTGTTTTGATCCCTAATTCGTTTAGTTTCTCTTTTTTACCACTACCGTGTGTACCTGCTTTTAACGAAAAATCTATTATAAATTGGATGGAGAATGACGATAAAAAGTTCTAGTAAAGCAAATTATGAGCATAGCAATTAAAAATTGCATGCAGTAATTTGTTCTGGCATGCTTATTAATTTCGGACTGTTTATGATTTAAAATATTGATTTTTAAAGGTTAGAAGTGCAACCGTAGATAGAGATTAGGTCACTTAGGTCATTTAACTTGCACATCCATTCATCCATTCATCCATTTTTTAGAAGCAAAATGGCTCACTCACGCAATCATTGATCATGATTGTTAAAATCGGTGGGTCTCACGTACAACTCACCGACACGTGATGAGTGGAGGGCAGCGTCTTGCAGCCAGCAAGATTCAAAGGATAACTGCCTCATATTCGCATATCATATGGAAGAAAACTACACTTACCAGGTAGCCTGGCTATCGATGTAAGTCGCTTTCACACACAATTTCGCAACCTCCCTGGAGCATCCTTGTTTTTTGAAGACAGTGACTACAACAATGCCGCTAGTGGCTTCGAGCCTCGGAACCCAGGCATGTTAGCTTATCACTTTACCATAGGATCACGAGTCGTCTTACTATTAACTATTTGAATGCTTATTAAATACTGTAAGGTTTAATTATTATTATAGCCGCGAGAGGTCGCGACTGTGATCAGTAACTGGGACCTTAACTGTGGGGTCCAGTGGGGTAAGTACATGCGATTAGATCTTCAGAGACCACGAGGCGAACGCTAGGAGCATCCGAGCTAGGAATACGGTCATGGACCGTATGTTATGTGTTTGCAGTTATTGAGCATAAGATATATTTATATTGCAGAAGAGGCACAGGGTGTCATGTGTATGTATGCATTAATATTGTAAATAAACTAATGTAAATAGTAAGAGAGATTGGTATTACATTCTGACACAACTAGTCTCTAGAATAGAGATATAACAATACTTTATTCTCCAGTTCATCAGCAGATTTGAACAAATCTCAAAAGTGCTTTGGGAAATTGTATCAATCCAGACTGTGAAAGTGACTGTCTGGTCGATTGCTGTCGTTTTCGATTGCCAGACACTTTATTTTGGACCTTACTTCGTTATAACGGTAGGAACGTAACAGTTTCAGATACAAAGATACACCCCAAGAGACCTGTTATACTAAATCCTTATTTCGTAACTGTAATTAACACTGTTTGAGTGACATATGAGAGAGTTAGGATACATCTATTGCTGCTCGCGTCCAACGAAAGGACTTTCTCGTCTACAGATACAGCATTCTCGGATGCTTCGCTTATGTTTCACTGCAAACTGAGCACCGTTATTACCTAAACCTAAACCGATAGACAGACAGCTTTTACTGACATACATACAGACAAACAGCTTTGGCACGTTAATGTGTCTTTTTGGTTCTACATCGTAATGTTAACAACCTTTCAGTTAAACAAGTTACAAAAATATCTCCTTTCATATTTAAAAAAATTACCTTTTCCAAATTTTTATGCCTGTATGTATAATATATATATATATAAATATTCTAAGAAGAATTTCGCTAATCCTTTCTTATTATTTTCGAATGCTGCGCATTTTGATTGGATGCCATTCCCAACTACAATGGCACATTAGCGGCAAATTCAGAGTTACTCAACGAGAAAATAATTTTTTTCTCCAAACCAATTGATGCTGTTAATTTTTTCACATTGAACTCGTTAATTATAGTAACTTAAAAAGAATTGTTATTATCACCATATTTTGTTTCTGATCTGATAAAGAATCAAAATTTTTCTTATACTTATTTATTTAATCACCTTTGAGACTTGGAATTTTTATTATAACTAGTTAGATTCTGCACTAAAAATAATGTAATAATAGATTCTGTACTAAAATAAATCTTCAAAAATATAATAAAACAGTTCATGCTTAAGTATGTATTTGAATGATTTGTAAATTGATGTTCAAGAATAAGATTGATTTTAATAGCATGTTGCTGAAGAGTAAGTATCCATCAATCCAATTTGTCGCAAAACTATCTCCTTTCTTCACCAAAAACCTCTCTTTTAAGAAAATCTATCAAGAAGGGTGGATCAGCTTCTCTCACGATCTCTCATGGTGCATCCGTATTCAATCTGTAATTTTTCGACCTGTGAAGGTCGCACAGACAAACGATAATTTCATGAGATCTCATTATACATGACACTGATTATCTGTTGTCAGACTTGAGTGACAAGTTGTTGTCATTAGTGCAAAACACTAATTGCATGTAATATAACCAACCACAACACTACTTGTCCGCTGTCAGATTTGAGTGACAGGTTGTTCTCATTAGCACAAAACACTAATTGTATGTAATATAACTACCCAGAACACTGCTTGTCCGCTGTCAGATTTGAGTGACAGGTTGTTCTCATTAGCACAAAACACTAATTGCATGTAATATAACTACCCACAATACTACTTGTCCGCTGTCAGATTTGAGTGACAGGTTGTTCTCATTAGCACAAAACACTAATTGTATGTAATATAACTACCCAGAACACTGCTTGTCCGCTGTCAGATTTGAGTGACGGGTTGTTCTCATTAGCACAAAACACTAATTGCATGTAATATAACTACCCACAATACTACTTGTCCGCTGTCAGATTTGAGTGACAGGTTGTTCTCATTAGCACAAAACACTAATTGCATGTAATATAACTACCCAGAACACTGCTTGTCCACTGTCAGATTTGAGTGACAGGTTGTTCTCATTAGCCCAAAACACTAATTGCATGTAATATAACTACCCACAATACTACTTGTCCGCTGTCAGATTTGAGTGACAGGTTGTTCTCATTAGTACAAAACACTAATTGCATGTAATATAACTACCCAGAACACTGCTTGTCTGCTGTCAAATTTGAGTGACGGGTTGTTATTATATACTTATTAAATAACATACGTTCCTCTTTCCTGAGAATGAAAGGACAAAAACTTTTCCGATGTGAAGCAGGCTACAATTACATGTCTTTTGGCAATTAATTATGTTTAATGATGCTTGTTGAAAATTACAGAAAACACTCAAAAACTAGAGATGCCATTTTCCTGGGAGATATGAAACAGTGAAAGGGAAAAATTAAATTATGATTTACTGATTTTGACTGATTTACTGATGAAATTATGATGTCTGGTTACTTTTTCAGACATTGGGGGTCAAAATAGATCTACAAAAGATACCACAAAAGGGAGAAGACTTTTCCGCAAAAGATATTATACCAAAAAAAAAAAAAAAAAAAAAAAAAAGGAATGAAATTTCCTTGTTAACGTCCATCTATTCAATCTCATTAATTATTAATTCTCAGCTTAATTATTTTGTTTATGTTAATGAGTGGTTAATTTAAATAAATGTCTATTTCAAATTGACCCTGGATCAAAAGAAATTAGTCATTACTAAGTCTGAAAATTAATAACCCATGAAATTATACAATTTGCAAATTTAAAACAAAAAAGATTTTTATATCCATTAATATTTTTTATGAAAACAAATAAAACAGTAAAAGTTTTCCTTTAATGATTATTTGGGCTTAATTAAAGGGGGGAAACAATGGCGTGTTTTATTTATTGCATTTTTTGAATAAATTTCACAATAAGAGATTAGCCGAAAAAAATTATTCGGCAATAATTATTATTATTATTAAATTAGCAAAAATTATTCCGAAAATGTACAAGCACGCTTATTTTTAGCATGACCGAATATCTCATGTTTTTTTTTTTATTTTCCTCATTTACAAGGCCGTAATTAAAGGAAAATGCTCAATGCTTAATTTTTCTTTATTTCTCTAAATGATACCAAGAATACAATTAGCCATTGTTTTAATGGCCATCTGCATTTCACTTAGAGTTTCATAAGTCAGGACTATTTCGGACTGTCTTTGAAGTAGGGTCAGGGCGAAGGATTGGCAAATTGAGTCTTTATTCTTATTTGGATCCTTTGTATTTTTTGTTTTTAGTTTTATTTTTAAAATTAAATTTCAAACTCCATACAGAGTAAAGGTTTTCTTGATTTAGATACGGCGTTAATTTATTTAAAAAATTTAACAATCCCATTAAATTTTTTTTCAAAGTAGTGTTTAACCTATTTAAAATCAAACAAAAGTTAGCTGTTAGCATCAAACCAAACAATCCTTTCTTCATTTTTATGTATGGGCGTTAATTTATTAAAAGATTTAAAAATCGCATTAAATTTTTTTTCAAAATAGTGTTTAACCTATTTAAAATCAAACAAAAGTTAGCTGTTAGCAGCAAACCAAACCATCCTTTCTTCATTTTTATGTATGAGCATTAATTTATTAAAAGATTTAACAATCCCATTAAATTCTTCTTTTAAAAGCAATTCATTCTATTTAAAATCAAACAAAAGTTAGCTGTTAGCATCAAACCAAACAATCCTTTCTTCATTTTTTATGTATGGGCGTTAATTTATTAAAAAGATTTAACAATCGCATTAAATTTTTTTCAAAGTAGTGTTTAACCTATTTAAAATCAAACAAAAGTTAGCTGTTAGCATCAAACCAAACCATCCTTTCTAGATATTTGTTTTTAAATCTTTAAATTTATAATTACTATTTTCTTCTGAAGATACCCCAAAAAATATTTCATGACATTATTTATATGGCATTATCGCATTTAAAGTAGCCTATCTGAATTTCAGATATAAAAAATCAAGTGAGATAGAGAGAGAGTGTGTTTTTAGTACTTCTTTTCAACTTTTGATCGATATCGTTTCTAAAAATAAACACTTATTTGCGAAACTAATTTCACAACTAAACAAACCAAAAAAAGCAATAAAAAGAATCATCTTCGCCAAAGAATAAAAAAAAAAAAAAAAGGGTGAAAGACATCCAAATTGGGTTCCACTTCCTGACACAGCTTTTATCTGTCGATATCTATCTGATATCAAGGTTCCGATTCGTATAAAGCTGAACGCGCCAAGGCAAAGTCATTTTTGAAGTCTTTGCCTCGAAACAAACATGCATTTGCACCCGTCATGGATGAAAGGCCTCACGCCGGACATGGTGAAGAAGGCCGAAGATGAGTTGAGAGAAACCCCAGAGAAAAAAGCTGAGGCCTTAAAGGAAATCAAGATCTTAATACAGGGTAAGTCACTAACATTGATGATTTTTGAAAACCATTTAATCATTTTGTTATTGAAATACAATCATTGTAAAGTATATTATACTAAATACTATTTAATATCACAATTTGGCACGTTCTTTTTAACTGCCAAATTAAACTAAGCCCGACGACGATTAGCCAGACTCACGGATATATATATATATATATATATATATATTATTATTAATTTATTAAAAAAATAATTAACTTATTAATTTTATATTTTATATATATATGTTATGTATTTTTATATCTTCTTATATATATATATATATATATATATATATATATATATATATATATATATATATGAGAGAGCGAGAGATTCATATTTTTTTTAATTATTTAATTTTTTTAATTAATAAAAAATAAGCATATATAATTTTTTATATTATTATTAAAATTATTAAGAAGGTAATAAAAAATAAACTATACAAACGAAAACGGTTGAATAATATATAATATATATATATATATATTATATATATATATATATATATATATATATATTATATATATATATATATATATAATATATATAAATAGATTCATATTTTTTCATTATTTAATTTTTTTAATTAATAAAAAAATAAGACATGTATACTTTTTTCGAGACGATAGATTATTATAATTTTTAAGAAAGTAATAAAAAATAAACAATAGAAACAAAAACAATTAAAGAGGGACCGTGACTCAGTGGAAAAAGTGCATGGTAATTCGAACAAGGATATCGGAACGTTAATGAATAATATTCAGACGGCGCGAGGTCTTCTGCAATTTTATGAAATCAGAAATGTAATCAGAGTTGCTTATTTCATTCAAAATTTTTAATTATTAAATTAAATAAGCAAGAATGCGTGATTTAATATTATTAAAATTTACACATTATGTAAAAAAAAAATTCAATAAAACAAAAACAGTTGGATTGGATCTTTGAAATAGAACCATTGGACCACATGGAGCCCATCTCATCATACAAAAAAATTTAAATAATTGATAATTTTTCAAGATTTTTTCAAGATTTTAATAAAAAATAATTAAAACGAGAACATGATCTAGCTTTAGTCTAATGAAAAAGTGTAGCCATTTTAACAATTTTTAAATACTTGAAAAATATTGCTTAATGTTTCTATTTTTTTTTACTAAATATTAACTTGTTCATAATTGGAACATTTAATATCACACTTTGACTATGTTCTTTTTAAATGTGAAATTAAACTAAGAAAGATTGCATAATTTTAATAATACCTTTCATTGTTAATAGCAGGTAAAATTCAATAAACAGTAATTTACCCATTCCTGTTCAATTTATTCATTCTCTGTAAAATTTATTCATTCGTGTTTTAAAATGCGTTCCCTGTACAATTTATTCATTCCGGACGTTTACTTTATTCCTTTTACAATTTATTCATTCCCTGTGAAAGAGTGGAGCAATACCCACCTCATCATAAAAAATATTTATATAATTAATCATTTTTTTTTTTTTTTTTTTTTTTTTGTGGCCATGACCCTACCTTTAGTCTAATAAAAAAGTAAATCCGTAAATATTTGACAAAAAATATTGTTTTAATGTTTCTAATTTAGTGCGAACTGTATTAAAAAAAAATTATTGTGCATTAATAACATGCTAATGTCGGAACGCAGTTTCTGATATATGTAATTTTTAAAATTGTTATGGCATTTTAAATCACTATCATTGATGATTTTGAAATGATTTAATCATTTTAAATATTTTGTTATTGAAATACAATCATTGTAAAGTATATATATACTAAATACTAAATAAAATATTAAAATTTGGCACGTTCTTTTTAACTGCCAAATTAAAAATATCGACGACGATTAGCCAGACTCAAATATATATATAAAATTATTAATTTATTACTAAAAAAATAATTATTAATTTTATTTTGATTTCATAATTTGTATTTTTTTATATTTGTATATATATATATTTCATATATTTTTATATATTTTTATAATGTATGTTTTGTATATATATATTACATTATCTATGATTACATGTATATATAATAGTAACCTCAAGAATAATAACTCATATATATATAATTTTTCATAAAAATTGTATATAGTGGGTCTTTAAAATCTAATATGTTGATATATAATTTTATATATAAATATATATATATATAAATAAATATATATAAGATAAATATCCGCAAGATATATATATATATATATAATATAAAGTATATATATATATATATATATATATAATATAATTTATTCTTTTTAACTAAAATATATATATATAATAATAATACCTTTTATGCCTCATATAATATAATAAATATATATAATTATTCCTTATATTATTTCATCATCCCTGTACAATTTATTCGTTCAGTGTGGGCCTAATGTATTCTACCTACTGGTAGATTTCGATTCAGATGTTTTTCTTTTTACAATTAGGTTAGTTCAGCTCTACTTCTAACGCTCAACAGTCATATGAGACCGGGACCTACGGCAAAATTGGATTCAACCACTTTTACAAACATCCAGGACTCGAACCCGAAACCTGTGGCATTCCCGCCAGAATATATGTATATAAATATATATATAGAGAGAGAGAGTGAGAGATTCTTATTTTTAATTATTTTTTCATTAATAAAAATAAGCATACATAATTTTTATATTATTATTAAAATTTTTAAGGAGGTAATAAAAAAAAATAAACAATACAAACAAAAACAGTTGGAGATGGATTTGAAATATAATCATTGCACTAAAGCGGGAGTGGCCCACCCGCGGACCGCCTTGAATATCTTTCCGGCCAGTGAGATTTATCACACTTTTACAAAATATATATTAAAAAATACATTAAAAAATACGTGCATCCATATATTCAGAAATTAAATGTCGAAATGATGAGAAAAAATGAACTCTGATTTTAAAATAATATTCCTATGAATATATGACAGATATTGCCTGTTTTGTTTATGAGTTTTTTTCAGAATAATTATATTATATTCTGCGAAGTTGGAACATCTAATATACCAGGTACTATGTTTTATTTTAAGTGACCTCAGTGACGCAGTGACCATCCCTAGATATGCACAGTTGATTGTTAATAGCAGAGCAAACCAGACTTTTAGTTGAAGTTGTTAGCGCTTTTGGTTCAATTTATACCTACGAATCGCTTTTTTTTTTTTTTCGAAAATGAAATTGGCCAAACACAAAACACGCTCAAACATGGCGGACGCTGACCTGCAACACCCATTAGGATGTGCAAATATACCCAAATGGAGATCGATTTGCAAAAGCTAAGTGAAAGAGTGGAGAAAATAACCTCGCACTAGTAAAATAAATATTTTTAATGATCATTGAAAACCACTCATTGGAATACTAAAAACCAGGGGGTGGCCAACCCTACCTTGAATATTTTTTTTTCCGGCCAGTGAGATTTATCACACTTTTACAAAATATATTTCTTTTATAATTTCCAAAATAGTGAAAACCAATGTATTAAAAAAAAAATACATTATGTGTGCATCCCTATATTTAAAAATGAACTGTCGAAATTACGAGAAAAAATTAACTTTGATTTTAAAATAATATTCTTCCGAATATCTGAGAGATATTGCTGTTTTAGTTATGAGTCTACAGTCATGAGATAGCAGAATGATTAAATTATATCAGAATATCGTATTAGTGAAATAAAATATTAAAAATATCGCAATAGTAAAATAAAATACATAAATAAAAATATTAAAATATCGCACTAGTAAAATAAAATATTAAAAATATCGAAATAGTAAAATAAAATATTAAATAAAATATTAAAATACCGCACTAGTAAAAAAATATTTTTTTAATGATTTCATTTTTCATTTCTTTTATATTTATTATCATTTTATATTTCATTTTTAGTTTTATATATTTCTTTGTAATGTGTGTTTTGTATCATTATTATTACATTATCTATGATTACATGTAAGCATAATAGTAACCTCAAAAATAATAACTCATTATGTTTCAATTTTTCACTCCAAAAATTGTCTATAGTGGGTCTTTAAATCTAATATGTTGATATATAATTTTATATGCGGTCCGCGGAGTTAGGATGCATTTCTAAAGTGGCCGCACAAGATCAAGATAATTGACCCTCAAGATAATTTGAGTTGGCCACCCTTAAACATTAAAGTATTAACTTGTTCATAATTGGTTATTTAATATCACAATTTGGCAAGTTCTTTTAACTAAGAATTTGAGAATACGTAATTTGAATAATACCTTTTATGCCTCATGTAAAGTAAATTTCAATAAACATCAATTCATTCCTTCCTGTTTATTTCATTCCCTGTACAATTTATTCGTTCATGTACAATGTATTCATGCCCTGTACAATTTATTCATTCAGTATACAATTTATTCATTCCCTTTACAATTTATTCATTCAGTGTACAATGTATTCATGCCCTGTACAATTTATTCATTCAGTATACAATTTATTCATTCCCTTTACAATTTATTTATTCCCTATACAATTTATTCATTCCCTTTACAATTTATTTATTCATTGTAAAATTTATTCATTCACTGTTTACTTGATTCCCTGTACTATTTATTCATTCCTGTACTATTTATTCATCCCTATACGGTGTATTTATTCATTCCCTGTATAATTTATTCATTCTCTGTACAATTTATTTATTCAGTGTACAATTTATTTATTACTTTTTGATACTTTTTGCAAACCACTAATCATTTGAAATATAATCATTGCTCTAAAGCAGGATTCACCAACCCGCGGTCCGCCTTGAACATTTTTTCCGGCCCGTGAGATTTATCCCACTTTTAAAAATAAATTTCTTTTATAATTTCCAAATAGTGAAAACCAATGTATTAAAAATACATTATGTGTGCATCCCTATATTCAGAAATTAACTGTCGGGATGAGGAGAAGAAATTAACTTTGATTTTAAAATTACATTCTTGCTAATACTATATATGACTGATATTGCCTGTTTTATTTATGAGTTTGCAGAATAATTAAATTACATTCTGCGAAGTTGGAATAATGCGAAGTTGGAGCCTAATATAACAGGTACTATGTTTCACTTTAAGTGACCTCAGTGACGCAGTGACCATCCCTAGATACGCACAGTTGATTGTTGTCAGCAGAGCAAACCAGACTTTAGTTGAAGTTGTTAGTGCTTTTGGTTCAACTTACACCTGCGAATTGCTTTTTTTTTTTTTTATTTCTAAAATGAAATGGACCAAACACAAAACACGCTCAAACATGGCGGACGTTGACTTGCAACACCCATTAGGATGTGCAAATACCCAAATGGAGATCGATTTGCGAAAGCTAAGTGAAAGACTGGAGAAAAAAAATATCGTACTAGTAAAATGAATATTTTTTAATGATCATTGAAAACCACTACTCATTTGAAATATAATCTTTGCACTAAAGCATGGGTGGCCAACCCGTGGCCCACTTTCAATATTTTTCCGGCCCTTGAGATTTATCACACTTTTACAAAATATATTTATTTTATAATTTCCAAAATAGTGAAAAACCAATGTATTAAAAAATACATGATGTGTGCATCCCTATATTCAGAAATTAAATGTCGAAATTCTGAGAAAAATTTACTCTGATTTTAAAATAATATTCCTGCGAATATAGGACAGATATTGCCTGTTTTATTTAGGAGTTTACTGTTATGAGTTCGCAGAAGGATTAAATTATATCAAAATATCGTAACAGTAAAATAAAATATATAAATAAAATGTTAAAATATCTCACTAGTAAAATAAAATATTAAAATTTTAAAATATTAGTAAAATAAATATTTTTTAATGATTTCATTTTTCATTTCTTTTTATATTTATATATTTCTCATATTTCATTTTAATGTTATATATTTCTTCACAATATGCGTTTAGTATCATTATGATTGTATTATATATGTTTACATGTAAGAATAATAGTAAATACAAAAATTATAGCTCATTCTGTTTCAATTCATTCAATGTGTATAGTGGGTTTAAATCTAATAAGGGGATATGAAATTTTACATGCAGCCCGATGAGTTAGGATGCATTTCCAAAGTGGCCCGAAAGTTCATTTGGGTTGGCCTCCCCTGCATTAAAGTATTAGCTTGCTCATAATTCGTTATTTAATATCACAATTTGGCAAGTTCTTTTTCACTTCAAAATTACACCAAGCAAGATTGCGTAATTTTAATAACATCTTTCATGCATGTAAAGTAAAATTCAATAAACATCAATTTATTCATTCCCTGTTTAATTCATTCCATTTAAATTTTATTCTTCCCTGTACAATTTTTTCATTCCTTGTTTACTTCATTCTCTGTACCGCGGGGCACATGTTCATTATAAAAAAAAAATATATATAATTTTTTTAAAGACCGTTAGTGAAGACTTAAAACGTGAACGGGATCTCATTATATAAAAATGTTTTTTTTTTTTTCTTCAAATGCAGCTGTAAATAGACCGTGATCTTTCGCCATAAGGGCTGCACCGATTTTTTTGCAAAGGGGGCATTTTTGGTAAGCCACGGACGCGAAGTTTTCCTATTATGAAGACTTTCCGAAAACGTGGGCAAAGACGGGATTTGAACCCGATACCTGTAGTACGAACGATAAAATCAGGCCCCCCTGATAAAAAATGTAAACCTTAAATGTTTGGAAAATATTGTTTAATGTTTCTTTTTTATTGTACTAAAATATAATTTGTTCATAATTGGTTATTTAATAACACAATGTGACAAGTTCTTTTTAACTGCAAAATTATACTAAGCAAGATTATGTAATTTTTATAATACATTTTATACCTTATATAAAGTAAAATTCAGTGAACATCAGTCCCTGTAGAATAGCGAACTACATGAGACCACCTCATCATAAAAAATTCATATAATTAATAATATTTTTAAAATTTTTTAGATTTTCATGAAGGATTAAACAGGAAACATGATCTAGTTTTAGTCTGATAAAAACGTAAACCCTTAAATACTTGGTTTGGTCGCTCTACGGTCATTTTGTGCATCTTTAGGCTAATTAGACCGGGACATACAGTTTAAAATGGATTCTTAACACTAAGAAACATCCATTCCACTGCAGGAATCGAACTTGGAGCACCAATGGTCAGAGCGCTAGCCAATTGGCCATCAGGCTGACCTTAAATCTTTGGAAAAGAATTTTTTAACGTTTCTATTTTATTGAGAACTATAAGATCAAATTCTTTGTGCTAACCTGAACGCAGTTTTTGATCTATGTAATATTTTTAGTTGTTATTGGAATTTATTGATCAAAACATGTTTCATTTTAAAATTACGTTAAACAAAGTAGAAGACTTTTTGCTGAACAATATAAACATAAGCCTGTTTAGATCAATCCTATTTTTGAACATGCATAAGCATCTTATTTTTAGGGATAAATATAGAAATATCAAAAAGTAAAAAAACATTGGGCTTACAAACGGATTAAGTCTTAACATTGGTCATTCGCTTACTTACTACAATATTCATAATAAACACTTTTTAAATTAATGTAATAATTCTTGACTATCATTTTTTATCATATTATATAATTTATTTTATCGCATTTTAAGAAAATTAAATGCATGCACTCAATAATTCGCGAGGATTTTATTTGTGAAGGACGAAAGGTTAAAACGGGAACATGATCTAGCTTTAGTCTGATAAAACAGTAAACTTTTGAATATTTGAAAGAAATTGCTTAATGTTTCTATTTTATTAAACTATCAGATAGTCCGACTCATGAAGCAAGACGCTGAATATGACAAACGCCATCGAATCTCCTGGGTTTATTTAAACAATGTCTACAATAAAGCTGCCAACGGATTTAACCTCAGACTTAGCCACCAAGGCGAGCAGACGCAAGCGAAAAATTTGAATAATCACTAACGGCCTGAAACGCAGTTTGCAGTCCGCCGCTTGGAGTTGAACTTTTTTCACTAGGTGTAATGCTATTTCGACGTTCAAGGGGCAAAAATTTTTTCGCTCTCTTGAATCTTCACGTTCTATTTTGGGAACTGCCTTAATATAGTTCTTGAATTGAAAATTTCTTTTCAGTCCCTAAACCCTACTTTTATTTTAATTGCCCTTATAGTTCTTGAAAGAAAATTTCTTGAAATTGTGAAGAATAAAAAAAAAAAAAAAAGTTAAAAATCAGAATTATTTTTAATTATTTAAAATAAATATACCATTTAAAACTGCAGTAGATTTCAAACAAAATATTTTTTAATGAACCTTTACATTTAAGCTTAATTTCCTTTGTTCATTTTAAACTGCTACAGCTGTTGCAATTTTGCTTGATTATTTGATATCCTAGAGCTAAAAATTATTTTATGAACTGAATCTGTAAAAAGTGTTAAATTAGTTTCACTTAGAAGAAATTTTTATTTATTCGTGTACAAAATTTATTTTATGTGATTGAAAGTCACAGTTTTAGAACCCAGCTACTTAAAATAAAAATTCCATTTTATGAATAATTTTTATAAAAAATTAAATAAAGTACATTAAAAAAAATTTGAATTTAGTAGGAAATAGAAATTTGGCTACAACTTAAAAACTTCGAGAAATATATTTATTTTCAATGAAAGAATATGAGTTTATGAGTTTTGACTGCAGTAAGATATAGAAATTTGGCTACAACTTAAAAACTTCGAGACATATATTAATTTTCAATGAAAGAATGTGAGTTTATGAGTTTTGACTGCAGGTAAAAAAGAAAATGAAAATCATTTCCGAAATGATAAAAATTTCTTTTGCATAATAATTTTCAGTACGTCCCAATATTAAAATTTTTAATCTCGTGGATTGAGTATGTCTTAAGTTATTTATTGAAAACGACAAGAGACTATTTATTGAAAGCGACAAGAGACTATTTATTGAAAGCGACAAGATAAAAATTAGATTTTAAATTATTTTGAAATAACCACTTAAATCAATTTTGAGTTAAAACTATTTTAACAATTATTGAGTTATTTAACAGTATTTATTTATTTTAACAATATTTATTTATTTTAACAGCATTTATTTACTTATTTTAATAGTATTTAACAGTATTTTATAGTTATGTTAACGGTATTTATAAATGATAAAAAATGATATTTTTAGATAATTATGATAAAATAATATTTATGATAATTATGATAAAACTGATAATTTTTATGATAAAAATTAGATTTTAAATTATTTTTGAAATAAGCAGTTAAAACTATTTTGAGTTGAAACTATTTTGTTATTTAACAGCATTTATTTAATTAGACATTCTTTAACGCAATTATTTAATTAGATAGTATTTAACCGTATTTTTTACATTATTTATTTAGTTATATTAGCAGTATTTTTACAGTATTTATTTAGTTATTTTAACAGTATTTATTTAGTTATTTTAACAGTATTTAACATTATTTTTACATTATTTATTCATTTAATTTTAACAGTATTTTGAGTTATAACTATTTTAACAGTTAAATCTATTTTGCCAATTAAGAATTATTCTCTTAATAATTTTTAAAACATTCAGCGCGTAATTTTTAAAGCATATGTACCCAAACTTTTTATAGTAAAAAAAATTGATATTTCAAAAAGTATTAAAAATATTCAAATGTTACTTTTACCGAATTATAAATCTTATCTGTTAATTTATTGTTTCTTTTAAAAAATAGCAAAAAAACATGATTTAAGGTATATAAAACCAAGTCAAAATAAACAAAAATATTTTGAAAAACCAGTTAAAGCTTTTTGAGCAAATTAAAAATTAATTTCTTAACAATTTTTAAAGCACGAAATGCATTATTTTTTGAGTAAATATATCTAAAATGTTTTTATGGTAAAAAAATTGATATTTCGAAAGGCATTAAAAATATTCAAAGGTTAGTTTGTGCTGAATTATATATCGTATCTATTAATTTATTGTTCCTTTTAAAAAATAACAGAAAAAAACAAGATTTAAGGTTCAAAAACCATTTCCAGATAAGCAAAACACTTTATTTTTAAAAAATCAGTATTCAAGGTTTTTTTCTGTGAAAAAAAATATTGATAAAGTATTATTGGCATAAAAAATCGTCAAATATTACGACAAGATTGATTACGATTAAATCCTTTTATCAAGAATCGTTTGTTTGCTAAAACCTTGACCCATTTTCGGCGTTAGGAGAAGTATAAAAATAAAAAAGTTAGAAACTCTCTGATAACTCTGATTTCAATGTCATAATAAATAAATAAATTATTTCTTTTGCAATATCATTTATGTAAGAACATTAAAAATATATACTATTAACATTTCGTTGGCGTAATATTCATATTTTGCTTATTGAAAAACGACTTTTCGATCCATCTAAATTGTAATATTTTTTTAAGTTTTAATTTATTCGTTTTAATTTCAAAACTATAGCTGTTTTAAAGTTGGTAAACAAATTTTTTCTCAATATATATAGTATATATTCAAATATTTATACTTTTTTACTTTTTTTCCTGATGCAAAATGTTATGACACATCCACGCTAGATGGCAGCACTAAATATAATAAATTTCTTGACAGTTTTTAGAAAAAATATCAAAATTGGATAATTTGTCAGAATGTTTTTTAATTGTATTTTAATTCCACCTGAACATAGACATTTTCTGTGATAATTCAAGATAAAAATAAAATTTATTGAATAATATTATAAAAAAACCTTATTACCAGGTTGTTTAGCTTAATTTTGAAATATTTAATATTGTATAAAATTAAAAGAAAACCAACATTATTCTGAATTTTAAATTCACATTTTATTAATTTTAATTTAATTTTTTATATAAAAATAATACTGATATATTCAATAGTTTATAGTTAAATTTGAAATATTCAACAGTTCATATGTTCAATATTGTGAAAAAAATTCTATACTAAAATAATTACAATATTATAATATAAATTTAAAATTCCTTCTGTTTACAGTAATTTAGATAATAATTAATTAATGATAATAATAATAATTAATTAATTAATAAACGAACAAAAATATATTGAAAAAACAATACAATCGTAAAGAAAAAAATTATTTTGAATTATTTATAAATAAAAAGAATTTAGAAACAAACAAAAATATATTGAAAACACAATCGTAAAGAAAAAATTATTTTAAATTATTTATAAATAAAAAAAATTTAGAAACAAACAAAAAATAAATTGAAAAACAACACAAACACATAAACTTAAAAAATTACCAAAATTTTTTATGACGCCAAGCACTTTCATATAATCAAATAAAAAAATAGTGCCAATTTTTGAAATTTTCGACTACCTCATATAAACATGTAGAGAATTCAGTGAAAAAAATTATGCCAATTTAGTGAGAGAGACATAAAAAAAAGGTTTGATTTAACTCAAAATTAAAATATTTCGAATATTACAATTATTATTAGAACTATAAATAATTGTAATCTGTACTTAGTTTTAAATACTTAGGATCAGAAATTAATTGTCAAAATAATATCTTACCTGAAATAGAAAACAGAATTGTGCCTGATAATAACGCTTTTTATGGGTTAAGAAATCTGTTTAAATCACAGTTCGTATGCAGAAAAAGAACTGAATACTTGTTATATAAAACCCTTATTTTGATCTATGGCTCTGAAACATGGACCTTTGGCAAGTTCTGATGAGGCCCATTCGGGTATATTTGAGCGAAAGATTTTAAGGACTATTCTTGGAGGTGTTGGGGAAAGCGATTGTTGATTTGGTTTGGTTTGTCGCTCTGCGGTCATCTTGTGCAAACGGAGGCTAAACAGAACGGGACCTACTGTTTAAAATGGATTCTGAACTACTAACAAACATCCATGTCACCGCCAGGATTCGAACCTTGTGCCTGTGATACCAAAGGTTAGAGAGCCAGTCAATTGGCCATCAAGCCTCAAGTAATTGTAGAAAAAGACGGAACAACGCATAAATTTATAAATGCTATAAAGACCCAGATAGTGTAAAATTTATCAAGATCAATAGATTAAACTGGGCTGCTCTCATGTGTTTAGAATGAATAATTTAAACCGTGTAAAAGGCAAGTTTTGGCAAAGCCACAGGGATAAAGAGGAAGAGGACGACCCAAGTTGCGACGGATAGACGCAGTTGAAAAATCTGCTCTAAAAGTTAAGAATTGGAGGACCCTTGTCACCATGGAAATCTCTTCAAAAGAAAGCTATTGATCGTGCAATTGATGATGATGATAAATTATCGTATTGAAAGGTTGCACTAACTACGAATATCTAAATTTTTATTGTAAAAAATTATCAAAAGTTTAAAAGCATCTGTTATCCACGAAATAAGTTGTCTGTTTTTTAAAAAATTTCTTTTCATCTGATATAAAAGGAGAATAGTCTAACTGGGTCTTTAAAGATAATTTGATTTGAGTTTCAGATTTGGTAACCAAATAAAAGAGTATTTCAAGGCTGCATAAATACGTTGTTGAAAAAAAATCAGAATTTTTAAAAATTTAAATCTATAATTTGAGAAAGCCTTAAAAATTAGGCACTAATATTTAGTTATTTTATTCATAACAATAAACGACTCCACCATATAAAAGAACATAGAATTCAGTGAAAAAAAAAGTTATGTCGATTTAGAGAAAGAGATAAATAAAAGATTTGTATTGATTTGTAAAGGCTTGTCAAGATTCAGGTTCAACTAAACCTAAGCAGTAAAATGAGACAAAAAAAATTTAAATCTATTGTATTCATATACAGGTTACTCATAAAATTTAGAATTTAATGTAAGTGCTAAACGCATAACAGCCATTTTAAAGAATAAAAAAACTACAGAATTGCAAACGATTTTCTTTTTTCTTGAAAAATTTCATTTCCACTTTGAAATAAAATTGTTTTTTTTTGCTTTGATCAGGCGATCTTTTAGAAATATTTTTACATTATTTATTATATAATTATCAGTTTGTGAAATAAATGTAAATATATAATAGGTATAAAAAATTTAAATTTAAATATATAATATATTATATGTATGAAAGAAATTTAAATAAATATTATGTATAATAAAAAATCTCGTGAAACAAATTTTAAAAATAAGAAAAACTTGGGAAAGAAATATAAATCAAAATTGTAATTGGTCAAGGAAATGAAAAAGCCTACTCCCCAAAACAATATCCTTAATTATGTGGGAGAAAAAAAAGGAGGCGAAATAAATTTCATAAATTTTCATTTATGTATGGATTTCATCTGATTGCTTTTATGTTTATGTATTTTACTATTAAGCTCGACTCGTATCTCAGTGGCTAGGTGCGCCGCTGGTGAGCATTAGATAGGGAGGTTCCAACCACTGGTGGCTCTGTTGTAGACATTGTTTCAAAAAACGACGAGACTCGATGGCGTTTCTGATGTTTAGCACATTACCTCGTGTGTCGGACTATCTGGTGAGAGTTTTCCGGGTTTTCCCCGTAAGATATGCAAATGCGGGGTAGATACCCTAAAAGTTCTATCAGAAGGCACTGATTCCTTCTTCAGCGACACGGTGCCAAGTCAAATTTCTTCGTATGGGGGCTCCATCACAACAGAAGTTGCCCCCTTTCCCTCCATCCATGAGTAGATTACTCATGAAGTGTCCGTCCCGCGATGCCGATCACTGAAGATTAATCACAACAACAGCAACAGAATTTTAAAAAATATTTTATACAATATCTGTGTTTTAGTTATTGTAAACAAAGAAATAAGAGTTTTAGTTTTCTGGTTCCCAAAGTGTGTGAAACAAAAAACCCTGCTCCTCAAAAATAATACCCATAAAAAGAGAGGTGAAATAAAATTCATTAATTATCATTTATAGTATGTATGTACCTTATCTTATTGCTTTTATGTTTATTTATTTTACTACTAAGAAACATTTAAATTATTTTATTCAATCTCGTCAAGTTTAATAACAGTAGGACTTTTAACATGAGAAAGGATTCATCTTTCAAATATTAATTCTTTTAAAAAATATTAATTTAATATATAGTATATCTTATTTAGTATAATTCCAAGGATATGGAACGGATTAAGAACATGGATCAAGGTACAGCTGAATCTTATTTTCGATATTTCTTTTAATTGTTTCATCCTCTTTTTTACAGAGAAGAGATGAGACAATTCGCCAAAACATTCGTCAAAAAAAGAACCCCAAAATCTCAAAGGGCAAATTCCTACAATGCCCTACCGGTTCCTTCATCCTTTCTACCTTTCAAAAGCTGTTTTAATCACAAATAGACCTTAAGCTTCAGGGTATAACGTGGCCTTGACTTTCATCTTTCCGTTTTAACCGGAGAAAAATAAAGCCATTGCATCCAGTCTTACGTCTCGCGGGGTCATGCGGTAATCGCAGGGCTGTTGCGTAATTTCTGAACTCAACTCGCGTTCTACAGGAACGGTTTTGGTGATTCTTGTTGCATCAGAATGGTGTGGTTCAAAGGTTCAACACACGAGACAGCAAATAGCGCTGGAGAAATTCTTGGAGAAACCGTTTTAAGTTAGACAGGGAATGTCTGCAAGAATTGAATAACTCATCAGTTTGTTTAAATGCTCGAATTATTTAGCATAGGGACACAGAGAACCCCTCGCCCCTCATCATACGTACTTCTACTTTAAAAAGTTCGCATGATGAGAAATTATTTTCAAAGGAAGATCTGAAAAAGTAAAAACTAAATGGGGCCTGATGGACGAGGGGCCACAGGATTCGGGTACATGGGTTTACCACGGATTTCGGGATTTCCCGGCAGTGCCATGGATGTTTGCAGTGGTTCGAAATTCATTTTAAACCGTTGGTCCCGGTCTAATAGAGCGTTGTAGGGGTAGTGTTTCTGACGTCCGTAGCATATCTTCAAGCTACACGTGTCCCCTGGGTAGTGATAAATGTGTAACAGCGTTGCAGCCCTTGCTTATGGCATAAAGATTAACTGTCTCTGTATTACCAGCTTCATTAGAACAACAACAATAAAAAATTAACTTGAATATTAGACGAACACATTATTGAATGTGTTCTAATAAGTTGCGAATTGAAAAGAAAGAAGAAAATTTGTCTAAATAATGTCTCACTCCATTTGTATTATTTACTTATTTACTTCTAGCCTTAATATAAGAATTTCAAAGCTACTAGCTATTAAGATGTATTCCAACATTAAAAGTTCAACCTAAAGGTTAAACACACTAGATAGCAAATAGCGCTGTAGAAATCCTGGAGAAACTGTTTGTTAGAAGAAACACATTGACGTTACAATTCTAGAATTATTTAGAATAGGGACACAGTTATAACGCCTCCCCCTGGGGGCCATCAGAACGCCAATTCTACTTTAAAACGTCGTATGATTAGAAATTACTATCAGAGGAAGATCTGAAAAAATATAAACTTCTATATTAGAAGAATACATTATTGAATGCGTTCTAATCAATTACAATTAAGACATAAGAACATTTGTCTAAATAATGTCTCAATCTATTTTGATTACTTATTTATTTAATTATTTTTGCATTAAATTAAGAATCTCAGCTCTTTGGGCTATTAAGATATAATTAAACATTAAAAGTTCACTCTTGGGTTCAAAAAGGCATCAAATGATAGGTTCAATACAAGAAACAGCAAATAGAGCTGGAGAAACTCTTGGAGAGCTTTTTGACTCTTTTTGAGCTCATAAATGTTTGATATACTTTTTTTTTTTGAAGCCAAAAATGCCTATTCCTTATTCTAGTTCTACTTTTTTCGTTAATAATCCTATTTATCAATCTCAAACTAACTTCAACTGTTTCCGTTATTTACTGGTAAATCAAGGAAGAATGGTCTTTGACATTTATTATCCTGGAAGGCTTTCTTGAGTTGATTGTTCAAGGCCAAAATTTCCTCAAGAATATTTTATATTAAATTAAATATTTAAAATTTTATATTTATGATTAACCTTACTACACATGACATATAATATAAATTTGAAATCAAGTACTATTGCTGTTGCTGTTGCTGTTGTTGTCATATCCGATGAAGCGTACAAGAAAATCAAATATCATGGTGCTCCCGAATACTATTGGCTATGTTGATCGTCAGCTCGAAATATAAATCCTTTTCCGATGTAGGATCCAGACAATGCAACAGCTGGGCATTCCAAGACAGGATGAGGAGTCAGTTCGACATCAGGGCAGTTGACACATTTTTGGAATTTTTTAACGCCATCAGCAGAAATGTTCCTATTTTTGGGATGCTTCATCCTTCATCTTGTGAGAGTAGTAGCTGTTCTTCTGACGACATTGAGTTCTGTCCTTTGGTATTTAGTTTTAATCTTAGAAGGAATCATAAGTTTAGATTTTGCCGAGGCATTTGCATCTACAAGGGAAGTAGGAACGGCAGTCTGATTCAGAATTTCAGGCATTCTTCGCCAAAAAGAATCAACAATTTCAAAATCAGTAAATATCTTTGTGAATAGAATGAGTTTTGAAAAATATTGTCACTGCAAAACTTTTAAGAAATTATTACACTAAACATCATAAAAACAAAATATTCCTCACCCTTTTGTAATGTCTTTCATACATATATTATTACCAATGTTTCAAATAATTAAATTTTGACTTTTTATATTGAATTATTAAAATTTAAAGTACGAATTAAGTTAAAAATACTTTTATTGAAACATATTTAATCACACAATGTAAAATACATAAGGAAAAATTTTTATTAATCTAAAAAAAGAGATTCAATAACAGTTATTTGATTTTATTGACCCTAATTATGTTTATTGATCATAGATAAAGATTTATGTTAACATTATCTAATTTATTCCCAATTTAAATGGAATTATTCAATCTGCATAAGCAAGTTCAATTGTTTCGTTTTTATTACTGTCTTCTAAGAATGAAATGTTGAAGGAGATATCAAACTACAGTTATTACTTCTTTCCAATGACCTTTTATTTTATTCTAAAAATTATATAAGAATAAAGTGAAATTTGGCACAACAATTTGCAATTAGAAAATAAAAATATATTTAAACAACTAGATTGACTTAAAATAAAATTAGAAAAAAATAGAACAAGGAAGATATTGAAACTCCTCGTAATCCTTTTATAATCGTTAAAAGTATCTTCTACGAGAAGATTTGCAATAGTCGTTTTTGATGGTCAAAAATTTATCATCAGTTGTATTGTTTACCATTTTCGAAGTTCTGTTCCGTTACCTTCAATTCTGTAAACGTTTAAATACTTTTATTAATTTTCTTTGTTGTACATTCCAGTAGCTTTTCTATAGAATTTCTTTGAAAGTGATAAAAAAAATGATAAAAAATTTTTGACTATCAAAAACAATTATTGCAATCCCTGTAGAAAAATCCTGTAGTAGAAATAAATCCAACAATTTCACAAAATAAAATACAGAAATTTGTTGGATTTTATTCTACTACAATGTTCGATTTGTTTCAACAACAGGATTCGCAATAATTGTTTTTGATGTTCAAATCTTTTATTTTTTACAATTTTCAAAGTCAATTCTATAGATGTTTAAATATTTTCATTAACTTTCCTTGTTATTCCTTTTCTGTTGTATTTTAATCAATCATTTCTTCAGTTTCGTAGGAGTACATTATTATGAGTTTACGACAGAATTTGCATTATTAGTTTTGTTGAATTGGATTCTACAATGTTGAATTTGTTTTTAGGATAGGATTTCAAATATTTGTTTTGGATGGTCAAAAATGTATCATCAGTTGTACTGTCTGCCGTTCTCAAGTTCTATTTCTGTACTTTCAATTATATCGACATTTAAATATTTTTTTGTTAATTTTCCTTATTGTTTTCATAATGTACTGTACGTATTTTAACTATTATATTATTAAACTTTCCTTTATTTATTTTCCTTGTTGTTCATTCCAGTAGCTTTTCTGTTTTTTTTTAAACAATAATTTTTCAATTTCATAGTTTCATATTATTAAAACTTAATTTTTTTTTTTAAATTTTATATATTTATATTTATATGTCTGCATGTTTCCTAAAATGATTCTTTGAACATCTATGATAACATTTCGTTCAATTCATTAAAGTATTTAAAGTTTCCTTATAGAATCATATAATCATATCATTATATAATCTATTAATGTAATAATATAATCAAATAATTAATATAATCAATTATTATAATCATATTCAATCACAATGGATAGGTATTTCAAAAACTTCTGCATGATTTCCTTACAAGGATTTTAAACTTCGTAATTGCACGTCTTTACTGATTTACCAATCTGAAGGAGGGAGGAAATATTTAATTTAATATCTATAAATCACAAAAGTAATTAAGAAAGTAGAATTATATTTTCTGATATACTTACATTGGAAATCACATTTATAAGACTACATTTATAGTGTTTGCGTATAAAATGTATTAGTTTACTTTTATAGTGATTGCATTGATATTGAAATCAAGATTTATAATAATTGTTATTCAACAAAGGTTTAATGGAATAATATTCTTCTTCTTCATTGGCTCATCAGCCCCATGGATCCAAAGCCAAGACCGTCTGCCTACTGGCATATTTAGAGACAGGAGACGCTTTCTTTTTACGTGTATAGGGTTGATAGGGTTGTCTGCCCAACGTCCCACAATCATATTAAGGAAAAAAAGTTATCAGGCTACAGATAAATTAAAAGTCTAACGTACTTTAATTGGATTATTACTGTTGTTATCTATGCCATTTATTTAAGCGAATCGGTATCCACAGACTAAAATTAAATAAGAAAACTTTTTTTTTTTATTATTATATCAGCAGAATAATAACATATTAAGTTTTTTTATTATGCTAATAAATATTCCATATAACATTTATATACTTATTAGACCATTCTAAAAAATTCCTCAAAAACCGTAATTTAACTGTTGTCGAATAACCAAAATTGAAACTGAATAAAAAAAAAAAAAGATAATCTTTGGACGAGGACCCTTGTCACGAGTTGATTTTATTCTCTAAATAAGGTTTCTGTATTTGAAGCTTATCTGAAGTCTGTTATTATTTAAATGGCCAATTAGAAAACACCGCCATTTGTGTTTTTTGACCTTGGCGTCTGGAAACATCAGTCGTTCACACGTGTGCGGTTTTATTTCTTCTCACCTCTTTTCTAATTACTGTCAACAGGTCAATGTGGAATTACCTTCATTTTCACTTTTCATCAGATGAAAAGGATTTTAGATCGTGAAATCCTGGGAAAGTCCGTTATTTTTTTTTTTTCTAATATGCTCGCCACAAGACGTTAATTAATATTTTGACGTACGAAAGTGTTTCCAATAACAAATAAAAAATTTAAAATTTTCATTCGTTGAAATCATTGCGGTTTTCCACGTGCACGTGCAATGTTTTTACGAATTTTTATTTATGGCATACTATATTTCTTCGAATATTTTACAAAACAACAAAGAAAAGTTATTTCGGCAGCATTGGATGCTGACAAAATATTACATTTTCTAATTAAATTAAATGTGATTATAATTCTTATAGCATACTATATTACAGTATTACTAATAGCATATCACAATTTTCTCAGTTAAATCATTGCAGTTTTCCATTGCATATGCAATGTTTTAAAATTTTTACTTATGACCTATTATATTTCGTTGAACATTTTACAAAACAACAAAGAAAATTGATTTTAGCAGCATTGAAGGCTGGCAAAATATTACATTTTTAAATAAATTAAATGTGCTTATAATATAATATGTATGTAATAATGTAATAACAGTGATATATATATGACAATTATTATCATTAAATTCATCTATCGGATTTTAAAAATTTTTAATTAAAACAACGAATACAATTTAGACCTATAAAATTATGGCTATAAACACTGATGTTTATTTACAACATTTAAAATGTATAATTTACACAGATCGTTAATTAATATTTTGACATACTAAAATGTTTCCACTAACAAATCAGAAACTTTTATTCATCGAAATCATTGCGGTTTTCCATTGCACGTGCAATGTTTACGAATTTTTACTTTATTGACGTACTATATTTCGTTGAATATTTTACAAAATCGAAAAAAAATATATATTTTGGCAGCATTGAATTTGGCAAATTATTACATTTGCTAATTAAATTAAATGGGCTTATAATTTGATGTGTATGCAATAAAGTAATAAAAGTGATATATGCGTCAATTATTACTATTAAATCCTTTTATCTGTTTCTAAAAATTTTAAATTAAAAAAGAACAGAATATAGTTTAGGCTTGTCAAAATATGACTATAATTGCTGATGTTTATTTCATCATTTATAATTTATAATTTACACAAATCGTAAATTAATATTTTGAAGTACTAAAGTGTTTCTAATAACAAATCAGAAACTTTGCAAGCCTAAACCGTATTCGTTATTTATACAATTAAATGATTGCAGTTTTCCATTGCACGTGCAATGCTTTACGAATTTTTATTAATGGCATAGAGTATTTCATTGAATATTTTACAAAGCCAAAAAAAGAAAATTGATTGCCAGCATTGAATGTTGGCGAAATATTGCATTTTCTAATTAAATTAAATGTGCTTATAATTACTTGTGGCATACTATATTAAAGTGTTTCTATTAACATATCACAATTCTTTTTCAATTAAATCATTGCATATTTCTATTGCATGTGCAATGTTTTACGAATTTTTACTGATGACATACTATATTTCGTTGAATATTTTACAAAATCAAAAAAAAAAAAAAAAAAGTGATTTTGGCAGAATTGAATGAATTATATTTTTTTATTTAAATTAAATGTGCTTATAATTCGATATACATGTAATATTAGGATAGTGATATATATGTCAATTATTACCAATGAATCCTTTTATCTGTTTCTAAAAATTTTAAATTAAATTAACAGTTTAGGTTTAGATTTTAATTATTAATTTTAGCAATTTAGGTTTATTAAATTATGGATATAATTTCTGATGTTCATTTACATCATTTATAATTTCTTTCTAATCCTATTTCTAAGGTATTATTTCACGATTTTATATGTTCATATAGATTCATCATCATCAATAGCGCTACAGCCTAGGGTGGGCCAAGGGTTTCCTTTGAAGAGATTTCCATGCATTCCTCTGGGTGACAAGGGTCCTTCAATTCTTAACCTTCAGTACAGCAAATTCTTTTTCAACTGAGTCTATCCATCGCAACTTGGGTCATCCTCTTTTTCTTTTTCCCTGTGGCTTTGCCAAAAAACAAGCCTTTTAGAGGATTTAAATCATTCATTTTAAATACCTGAACAGCCTAGTTTAATTTATTGATCTTGATAAATTTTATACTATCTGGGTCTTTAAGGCATTTATAAATTTTTGCATCGTACTGACTTCTCCAACAATCACTTTCCCTAATACCTCCAAGAATAGCCCTTAAAATCTTCCGCTCAAATAACCCAAATGGTCCTTGCCAAATCTTACCAAATTATTTGTTTCAAGGCCATAGTCCGAAATGTCTAATAAGGATTAAGACATATAGACATATAGAAACATAGATATATAGATTCATAGAATATTGTAATTCGCATTGATTAGAATCACACATTTTTTAATTTAAAGAAATTATTTTTTTATCATTATTAATTTCAATGTTCTGTGTCAATGTATTTAATCAAAATAACAACTTTGCTGTCTATTTTATGAAGAAATCTTCATTTGAGTATTTGTTTCAAAATATCGGAGTTACTTTTAAAAAACAATGCTGCAATTTGAATCGTCAAATTTGAAATAAATGCATTATAATTGCATAGAATAAATGTAACATTTTCTATTTTATTTTAAACAAATTACTGAGTTGTATTTGGAAAAAAATCTTAATTATCCAATTTATTCATACAACCAATTTTTAGTAAAATAAACAAAAAAAAAATGATAGAATATGTCATCAAGTATTATTCCCAATTGCTGAAAACATTAATCATATATACATTATTTTATATTTATTATAAACTTTTAAAAATATTACTTTGATAAAAAAAATGTAAAAATAATTGAACTAAAAGCCGTTTCATTTTTATTAAACCGAATAAAATTATCCTGTTATTTTCAATTCACTTAAAACTTTTTAAAAGGAGATCAATAATATTAGAACCAGGTTATACACCTTGATTGATATAATACAGATCAATTAACTCTTTATCTTCAAAAGAAATTATCAGTTGAACTCAGAAAGTTGCATACTGATACTGTTTCTATTTGCAATGATTGCGTAATATTCATACAGCAGTACAATTAAATTATTTGATTGTTCAGCAGTTGCAGATAAAATGTTGCTCGATTTTGTAAAATGAATTGTAAAGTTTGCTGTTTTATACATAAAAATATCAATAGTTTAGTCTATATCAATAGTTTAGTCTAGAGTTTACATATTTTCTTAAAGGCTTGATCTGCATTAAGGCAAATTTACATCTCTATGCAAATTATAAACTCTTTCTTGAAGATGAAATTGTCGTTTTAATGTATATTAAGTCTTTTTTTGTGTCAAGTTCAAATTTACATTTCTACGCAAATTAAAAACTCTTTCTTAGAAAATTAAGTTGCCGTTTAATGTATCGGAGCTATATAAATTTTGTTTCAAGTTCAAATGCACATCTCTACCCAAATTAAAAACTCTTTCTTAGAAGCTAAAATTGCCGTTTAATGTATATTAAGTCTAGAAGTTATATAAGTTTTGTTTCAAGTTCAAATGTACATCTCTTCACAAAGCACTCTTTATTTTTGAAAAATTAAAAACTCTTTCTTAAAGGCTTAAATTATCGTTTAATGTATATTAATCTAAAGTTGCATAAGTTTGTTTCAAGTTCAAACGTACATCTCTACACAAATTAAAAACTCTTTCTTAAAGGTTTAAACTGTTCTTGTAATGTATATTAAGTCTAGATGTTACATAATTTTTGTTTCAAGTTCGAATTTACATCTTTGTGCAAATTAAAAATTCTTTCTTAGAAGGTTAAGTTGCCGTTTAATGTATCGAAGTTATATAAATTTTGGGTACTTACGTATTAACGCCACCGCGGCTACAGATTTGGCGATTTTTAAGTGGCGCCAATCTACATTTAAAATTTTTGTGACAACTCATAAAATATATAAAACACTTTATTTAATATTAAAACACTTTCAAA
Source organism: Caerostris extrusa (assembly GCA_021605095.1). Taxonomy (NCBI): domain Eukaryota; kingdom Metazoa; phylum Arthropoda; class Arachnida; order Araneae; family Araneidae; genus Caerostris; species Caerostris extrusa. The sequence continues at coordinate 57,071 of BPLR01011920.1, read as the reverse complement.
ATTCAAAACACTTTATTTAAAAACAAAGTAGTCAATCGGATTTCTGTGGAAAATGGGTCGATATAGAGTTTAACATAGATTCAAAACAGTCTCTTTTTTTTTTTTTGCATTGGCAGCTGCGGTGGAGTTAATACCTAAGTACCAAATTTTGTTTCAAGTTCAAATGCACTTCACCACACAAATTAAAAACTCTTTCTTACTAGCTGAAATTTCTACTTAATGTATGTTAAGTCTAGAAGTTATAAAAGTTTTGTTTCAAGTTCGAATGCACATCTCTTCACAAAACACTCTTTATTAGAAGCTGAAATTTAAAAAAAATTAAAAACTCTTTCTTAAAGGCTTAAATTTCCGTTTAATGTGCATTAAGCCTAGAAATTACATAAGTTTTGTTTCAAGTTCAAATATATATCTCTACATAAATTGAAAATTCTTTCTTAGAAGCTGAAATTGCAGTTTAATGTATATATCTAGAAGTTAAATAACTTTTGTTTCAAGCTCAAATATACACAAATTAAAAATTCGTGTCTTCAAATATTGCCGTTAGAAACGTGAATATTTAGTAGTACTTAATCATAAATGAAAATATTTAATTTACAAAACTGAAATTTTCCATCTGTTTAATAAATATATTTCAACAATTTTATTAAAAAGTGTTTCAATTTGTTACCTATTACAATCAATTAATATTTACAATCAACCTTTTAACTATACGCTTGTAAAATTAGTACATTAACTGTCTAAAGCATCTAGACCAAAATAACTTTTAAAAATGAAATAAAAATATGGACATTTGTAAATCAAAATATTTGTGGAAAACAAATTGATAGATACATCTAAATAAGATTTCCTCAAAAATTTGTTGAACATTTTATTATTAGTTTTTAATTTTTTTCTTCGTTAACTTCATGATATTCTTAAAAATAAATATTGGCAGATTAAAGGTAAAATAATTATGTTATTTTTTGCTTTATTTAAGGCAAGTTATTTAAAAATCACAAAACTTTAATTTTGCACAGATTTTTTTTTTTTTTTTTTTGTAAATATCTAGAATCATGTACCCATTGTGCCAAGTGCACCGTCAGGATGCCAATTCGTCAAGTGTGCATAGTATGCATGAATGCATCAGGTAGATTTTGATATAAAATGATATTACGCCAAAATCCTTCACTAGTATGCCAAATCGCCAAGTAAGAAAACAAAATGACTGTCGATGTTTGGTGACATTGTAAAACGCTATTTTACCAAATTTCATCGCCAAACATCTCTATTACGCCAACATTAGTAGCCAAACAGCTATTACGTCAAAGTTTATTCCTGAAGCGCTTTTAAGCGAAAGTTTGGCGCTTTAACGTCAGATATTGCCCCTATCCTGCCGAAATTTTAATCCTTGAAATGCTTTATCGCCAAACTTTTTCACTAGGCGACTTTTGCTTTTTAACTTTATTTTTACGCTAAAAGTTAATGCTTTATCGCCAAATTTTTATCACTAAACAAAATTTTATTCCTTGAATACTTTTGTGCCAAATGCTATCGCTTTTACGCCACAATTTATCACTATTATGCCAAATCAATTATGTCTAAATTGTCTTTATGCCAATTTATTTCGCTTTATAACCAAAATTTTGCCACTATTATGGAAAAATGTTAACGTTTTTTTTTTTTTTCACACCACATTTGCCACTTTAATGCCAAAATATATCATTACTTCGAGAAAATTTTATTCCTAAATTGCTTTCACGCCAAATTTATTCGCTTTATCGCCAAATTATTATGCCGAATTATGTTTTGCTAACTCACATAAATGTGGCATTTGGACATATAATTAGACGTTTAGATAATGATAACTGTTACGATAAAATTACACCAAAATTATTCGCTTAAACGCCAATTTTTTTTTATATTATGATAAAAAAACATTTCTTATGATGTCTAATTTCGAATGATGAAACAAAATTATCTAAAAAGAGAAAAATTAATTAAAGAATAACTTACATTTTATGCTGATATATTCATGTTGGACCGAAAATTATTTTTTTATTTCCAACTAAAACATGTCCTTGTTTATAGACATATCATATGAAAGAAGAAAACAAGAAGAGCAACATCATTAAACCACAGAAAAATTTAATATGTTCCAAAGGCCTTTTTAAAGATAAATTTTTCCGCTCGAATTCAAATAAAGGTTGCCACAAAATCTGAACTTATGTCAGCAAAATTAAAAAAAAATTAATCATATAACTAAAGAATAATTTAATGCATTTGAGAAGCATTTTCGCCGTGAACTAACGTTCTTAAAATACAAAGTAAAAATTTTTTCACGAACTCAAATAACTGTCTTCACATAACTTTAACTATGTCAACAGCATTAAAAAGAAAATAATTATCTGATAATCAAATATATCTTTTGTTATTATATTTGACAACTGCATAAAAATTTATATTCTGTATCAGTGGCCGAAATACATTATAAGAAAAATCTCATAATCAATCGGAATAATTAGTTAAAAGAATATATTTTTTTATTTTTTATTTACTATAATTAAAAATTCTGCAAATAATTATCAATGTAGCTATAAAATAGTCATTATATTATTCAAAAATTTATGAATTCCACAAAATAATGATATTGCACTGTAACTCAAAAGAAATTGGAGAAACAAATAATCCGGGTTGCAAGATTGGCGACTTCCTCAAGGGTACAGTACGGATTTCACCCTTTTTATTTCCCGATAAAATTAATCAAATCAAAATGCTTTATTTTCCAGTAACCCGTCGTCAACCATTTCTACTAGCATGATGTAGTTTCAAATATATTATTTCGTTTTACAGAAGAACCTGTCTTTTGCCCATTGCAAGATGATGAATTTCTTGTAGCAGCCATTTCTACTAGCATGATATAGTTCCAAATATATTATTTTGTTTTACAGAAGAACCTGGTTTTTGTCCTTTTTGCAAAATGATTAATTTCTTTGTAGCAATCATTTATACTAGCATGATATAGTTCCAAATATATTATTTTGTTTTACAGAAGAACCTGTCTTTTGCCCATTGCAAGATGATGAATTTCTTGTAGCAACCATTTCTACTAGCATGATATAGTTCCAAATATATTATTTTGTTTTACAGAAGAACCTGGTTTTTGTCCATTGCAAGATGATGAATTTCTTGTAGCAACCATTTCTACTAGCATGATATAGTTCCAAATATATTATTTTGTTTTACAGAAGAACCTGGTTTTTGTCCATTGCAAGATGATGATGAATTTCTTGTAGCAATCATTTCTATTAGCATGATATAATTCCAAATATATTATTTTGTTTTACAGAAGAACCTGGTTTTTGTCCATTGCAAAATGATGAATTTCTTGAAACCATTTCTTCTAGCATGATATAATTCCAAATATATTATTTTGTTTTACAGAAGAACTAACTAAAACATGTTTTTGTCCATTGCAAAATGAAGAATTTCTTGTAGCAGAAAATTTAATACTTCCAGCCTTTCAAATGATATAATTCCAAATATATTCATTTTTGTTTTACAGAAGAACCTGGTTTTTGTCCATTGCAAATAACGTTCTTAAAATCATTTTTTTACTAGCATGATATAATTCCAAATATATTATTTTGTTTTACAGAAGAACCTGGTTTTTGTCCATTGCAAATGATTAATTTCTTTGACAATCAAAAATTTATACTAGCATGATATAATTCTGAAATATATTATTTTGTTTTAAGAAGAACCTAGTTTCAATTGCAAATGATTAATTAAAAGAATATAATTTATTTCTTCTATTTACATGATATAATTCCAAATATATTATTTTGTTTTACAGAAGAACCTGGTTTTTGTCCATTGCAAAATGATGAATTTCTTGGAGAAACAATCATTTCTACTAGCAAGATTGGCGATTCCAAATATATTATTTTGTTTTACAGAAGAACCTGGTTTTTGGTCCATTGCAAAAATGAAAATGAATTTTCTTGTAGCAATCATTTCTACTAGCATGATATAGTTTCCAAATATATTATTTTGTTTTACAGAAGAACCTGGTTTTTGCCCATTGCAAAATGATTAATTTCTTGTAGCAACCATTTCTACTAGCATGATATAATTCCAAATATATTATTTTGTTTTACAGAAGAACCTGGTTTCTGTCCATTGCAAAATGATTAATTTCTTCTAGCAACCATTTCTTCTAGCATGATGTAGTTCCAAATATGTTATTTATTTTTACAGAGGAACCTGGTTTTGGTCCATTGCAAGATGATGAATTTCTTGTACGATTTCTGCGAGCTAAGAAGTACGATGTGGACAGGGCCTTCAACACATTGAAGAATTATTACTCCTTCAAATCTCGATATTCTGGAATCGTCACAGACTTAACTCCCCAAGATCTCAAATTTGTCTTTGAGATGAATAAAGTGTTCGTGCCAACAAAAAGAGCAAGAAACGGTGAAGGAATTATCATAGTAAAAGCAGGTAAGGTCTGTTAATTTATACTTTAAAAAGTTTTCATTTGTTTTGCTAATTAACTTCGCTTTGTGTAATATCATATCGTGCAAAAAAAAATTCTTAAAAATGTTTTTTATATAAATGTTTGCTAAGAAATGTTTGCCATAGACTAATTGTCTCTCTTTTACTCTGAAGCTATCTTAAAAGACAATTGAGAATCCAGTGATATAATGTATTTTACTTACTTTAATTTAATTAGCTCAATTTTAATAAAATTGTTTTCTTTTATAAATTTACTAAGATTTTCAAATGCGGAGGAAGTTTACTAAAACGAGCATATTAAAACTAAAAATTTATACCATTTTTTTTTATAAGAAGTTAAAACAAAATTTACCGCATTAATTATCAATAGTGTTTTGTCATCAAAGACTCTTCTCCTATGATAATTGATTAGTCTCGATTTAACAATATACCCCTATTAGCCTTAAAACAATATCGATTTAATAATATACCTTATTATAATTAAAGCAATATCGATTTAACTATATACCCTTATTAACATTAAGAGAATATTGATTTAACAATATGATATGATTAGCATTAAAACAATATCAATTTCACAATATACCATTAATAGCATTAAAACAATATCGATTTAGTAATATACCATTATTAGCATTAAAACAACGTCGATTTAACAATGTAACACAGTTTGCATTTAAATAATATAGATTTCACAATATGCCATTATTAGCATAAATTAATATCGATTTATCAATATACCAAAATTAGCATTAAAAACAATATCGATTTAACAATATACCATTAACAGCATTAAAACAATATCGATTTAACAATATACCATTAACAGCATTAAAACAATATCGATTTAACAATTTACCATTAATAGCATTAAATCAATATCGATTTAACAATATACCATTATTAGCAATAAAACAATATTTATTTTACAACATCAAAGCAATATGCTTATTATTAACATTGAAACAATATGCCATTATTAGCATTAAAACAATATCGATTTAACAATATGCCATTATTAGCATTAAAACATTATCGATTTTGTAATATGCCATTATTAGCATTAAAACAATATCGATTTATCAATATACCATTATAGCATTAAAACAATATCGATTTAACAATATACCATTATTAGCAATAAAACAATATTGATTTTACAATATGCTATTATTAACATTAAAACAATATGCCATTATTAGCTTTAAAACAATATCGATTTAGTAATATGCCATTATTAGCATTAAAACAATATCGATTTAGCAATATGCCATTATTAGCATTAAAAACAATATCGATTTAACAATATGCCACAAACAATGTAAATTAGGCTTATTAAAAAGATACTTTCAAATTTCTTTTTTTTATGCATTAAGTCACAACTTTGTAAATTGTAAAATAATAATAAATAATAATAATATGCTGTGATATTATTATGATGTTGCAATACATTCCTTGATATGACGCTGTTGTTCAATTCTTGGCATATAAATAATATATATAAACGTTATTTTCAACTGTGTCAAGTAGAAATGACTTGTGATCAAAATAATGTAGATCGGGGGTTCTTAAATCTTTTGTTTTTTGATCTATTTTCTGGTCAAAGGAGCCTTTGGGATGCTTTCCTCAAAATAATATCTGTAAATGCTTAAAATAAAGCCAAAATAATTCATTTGTATTAAAAGTAATTAAATAAAAATAGGATTTAATTACAATAACAATAATTGCCTGCTATTTTCCGAGGCCCATTAAGTATTGTAATTCAACAAAACTTTATGCGTAAGCTAAAAATGAATAAGGTCTTCTGAATTGATATCGTCTTTTTACAGGCGCCTTCGACATGGAAGCCTGCACCCTGGAGCAGCATGTTGCCGCAGGTTTCATTGGAGTCGAAGTGGGACTGCAGACCGAAGCGACGCAGGTGTGCGGCGGCATCATGGTGATCGACATGAAAGGCATGACTTGGAGGAAGCTCATGGTGTACTTCAATCCGACCTTCATCACCACCATAGTGAGATGCATACAGGTAAAGCTATGAGCATTCAATCACAAGTCCATTTCACTTGTGAAGGCCACGTGTACTCGACGCAACTTGCCTACTTGCATTTGTAACTTATGTCATATATTTATAACGATGGTCCAGACATGAGCAACGATTCTTCCATTTATTTATTATCATGTGTGAACATGATGTGGTCCGGGTTAGGGATTCTTATTCAAAGCCTTATTAAAGTCTCATTTATATATGGCCTTATTCAAAGACTTATTAAAGTCTTTGAATAAGGCCACATATATAAATCCATTTATTTATTTCTTAATTCCGTTCCATTCCATTTCCTTCCGTTCCATTCCATTTCCTTCCGTTCCATTCCATTTCCTTCCGTTCCATTCCATTTCCTTCTGTTCCATTCCATTTCCTTCCGTTCCATTCCATTTCCTCCCGTTCCATTCCATTTCCTTACATTCCATTCTATTCCATTCCATTCTATTCCATTCCATTTCATTTCCTTCCATTTATTTATTATCATGTGTGAATATGATGTTGTCCCGGTTAGGGATCCTTGACTTTAATAAGTCTTTGAATAAGGCCACATATATAAATCCATTTATTTATTTCTTAATTCCGTTCCATTCCATTTCCTTTCGTTCCATTCCATTTCCTTCTGTTCCATTCCATTTCCTTCCGTTCCATTCCATTTCCTTCTGTTCCATTCCATTTCCTTCCGTTCCATTCCATTTCCTCCGTTCCATTCCATTTCCTTCCATTCCATTCTATTCCATTCCATTTCATTTCCTTCCATTTATTTATTATCATGTGTGAATATGATGTTGTCCCAGTTAGGAATCCTTGACTTTAATAAGTCTTTGAATAAGGCCACATATATAAATCCATTTATTTATTTCTTAATTCCGTTCCATTCCATTTCCTTTCGTTCCATTCCATTTCCTTCTGTTCCATTCCATTTCCTTCCCTTCCATTCCATTTCCTCCCGTTCCATTCCATTTCCTTCTATTCCATTCCATTTCATTTCCTTCTATTCCATTCCATTTCATTTCCTTCTATTTCATTCCATTTCATTTCCTTCCATTTATTTATTATCATGTGTGAACATGATGTTGTCCCGGTTAGGGATCCTTGACTTTAATAAGTCTTTTGAATAAGGCCACATATATAAATCCATTTATTTATTTATTAATTCCGTTCCATTCCATTTCCCTCCGTTAAATTGCGTTCCATTTCCTTCCATTTACTTATTATCATGTGTGAACATGATTTTTGACCTCGTTAGCGGTCCTTGACTTAAATAAGTCCTTGAATAAAGCCACATATATAAGGCCACATATACTCAATGTAACTTGCCTACTTGCATTTGTAACTTATGTCATATATATACAACGATGGGCTAGACATGAGCAACGATTCTTCCATTTATTTTTTATCATGTGTGAACATGATGTTATCCTGGTTAGGGGTCAGTAACGTTACCCGAAAAGGAGGACCAAGCAAATAAAACTCGATTGCAAATTTTGGCGGAAAATGGTACTTTGGGTCCCTTAACTCTTGAAATGCTTTATGAATAACGTTACTGTTAAGGAATTTTCTGGAGAATTTGGCATTTGTTTGAAGTGTAATATGGTTTTGAAACACTTTTTCACGTCTTGGCTAGGGATTTTAAACATTTGTAGATCAATAGCTGTAAGTACTAGTAGTGCATTGATCAATTCCATCTTCTTGAATTTTCACATTCTCCCATGCCTATTGAGCTGTATATTGCTTCTTGTGTTTGAAATACTTCATTCTGCATTTACGACGACATTTATCTTACCTTTGTATATTCTTGTAGAGATTCTTGAACAATCCCTTCTTTATTAAGTTCTTGATCTATTCAACATTGCTATATTCATGAAGCTATGAGTAACCATTAAGTGAGAGTAGCCATTTTTCCATATTCAAAATCAGATTATCTAACTGTTGTTGAGGTAAGAGTAACCCATTCTCCATATTCAAAATCAGATTATCCAACAGTTGTTGAGGTAAGTGTAACCATTTCTCCATATTCAAAATCAGATTATCTAACAGCAGTTGTTGATGTAAGAGTAACCATTTCTCCATATTCAAAATAAGATTATCTAACAGCAGTTGTTGAGGTAAGAGTAACCATTTCTCCATATTCAAAATGAGATTATCTAACAGTTTTTGAGGTAAGAGTAACCATTTCTCCATATTCAAAATGACATTATCTAACAGTTGTTGAGGTAAGAGTAACCATTTCTTCATATTCAAAATCACATTATCTAACAGTTGTTGAGGTAAGAGTAACCATTTCATCATATTCGAAATCAGATTATCAAAATCAGATTTGACAGTAATATTGTCAATTAACTGGTTGAGCTATTCCTAGGAAGCCATAATGAATAACTCTCCTTGAATTCCACCAAACCATCAGATTACGGTATACCAAAGAGACGAGTCTGGTGAATAAGGTGGATGACACAGAAACCTCAAATTTTCCACTCATTCAGATTTTGGAATGTGACGTTTTCTGGACTGGAACGTGAGGTCCTTCGTTATCATGGAGAAGAATAACGCCTTTTCAATTCATCACAATATATATTGTTGACAATAATATTGTGCATTGGCAATAATATTGACAATAATATTGGGCTATTTTTAAGAAACCAAGATAGATAACTCTCCTTTAATTCCACCAAATCGTCAGAGTAAAATATATCAAAGTACTCTACAATACAGAGAATAGAATAAGCAATAAAATTATGTATAAAACTTTTCACTTAACTTAATTCTGCAAACCATTTTTTAAAGAACACCAGCTAATGCTAAAAGTTCATATGTAGAATGGCCCAATATTTATGATTAAATAATTATAGGAAGGAATTAAACAACAACAAAAAAAACAAATTTTTTCCATCCATAAAAACGTGTACTCGTAGAATTTACCAATATAACGTGCTATTTAAATATATCTTTTTTATTGTTTATTTTAATTAATACAAGATTTGATGGACTACTTTTAAACAAATTTAAAGAACTAAATAGTCAAAGAACTTAATAGTTTTTTTTTTAAGAGATAAAATTTAATAAATACTTCAATTTAAAAAAAAAAGAGAGCTTATAAACTGATTTATTTTTTTAATGTTTTATTTAGGCTTAATTCATATAGATAAAAAATGTATCAAGCCAAATTTGTTTTATAAAATTTCAAGATGAATTATGCAATAATATTGTTTCATAGCATGTAATACAATTTCTATTATTTTTATATTTGCGTCTTTTTGCAGGACGTCATGCCAAGCCGTGTGAGCGGAATCCATGTTGTTAATGAACCAGTGTATTTCGGTTCCGTTTTTAAATTAGTCAAACCGATTATTACAAAGAAACTTCGAAGCAGGGTATGTATTTCTAAATAATTCCACATCAGTTCTATTCTTTAAGAGTCATGGATGTTTGAGAATGGTTCGAATCCATTTTAAACTGTAAGTCCAGTGTAATTAGGTCTTAGGGTGCCCAAAATGACCGTAGAGCGACAAACCAAACCAAACCTTGGAATAACACGCACAGTCTAGCGTGCAGGAAGGACAAAGGGGCGAATCCAGCTGGTGGCTTTTGTTGCCGCTTTCAGAAGCGAATAAACTCCATAGAAATTTTAACGGGATTGATTCCATTTTAACACTAGTTCTGGTTAGGGTTTTCTGGTTTTCTATTGTAGTTTTGTAGTCTTGTTAACTCATTATTGTAGTTTTGACACAGCAATTATTCGTGCTTCTTTTTTGGTTTTCTTCATGGAGCAGTTTCTTTGACAATTCTTTAAAGAAGAACACCCCTGAAGAAAATAAGTCCTTCTCTATCCAAAGAGTATAAGAGCTATTCATGAGAAACTGGGCATCGGATGTGAAAAAAAGTGATGAAAGCTATAAAAACAATAGCTGGCTAAAAGCTATAAAAGCAATATTTTCTGTAACCCTTTTTAATTTGGACAGCTCAAAATAAAAGGCTTTTGTAAACATTTTATTTTCTAATCTAGGAGTTTCCAGTGATCTCAAATCAGTAAACATTCTCACGTTCTGTAGCAGCCTAACATTTATCAAAAGATAACAATACAAATAAACAAACAGCCATATCATTTTTCAACAATACAAATTCTTTGGAATCAAAACTGTAAATAAATATTAAGAAATTATCGTGTTAAACAACCAATTGAAGCAATTCGTTACGTGTTATCCAAGAGAGATAATGAGAGATAATGAGAGAGTTTCATGTCATAAAAGAAAGCAAATAACACATTCGAGATAATATAGCTTTCCTATATTAGGATACAATATGATATTCTATATGAATATATGATAAACAATATGATGCATACAATATGATATTCCGATATTAGCATAGAATTCTTTTTTATTGTGTGTGAATCTGATATTGTCTTGTAGAAGTTTGTGACATCACCAAAAATGCAAAACTGACAAAAAGTAGTTTTTTTTTCAATTCCTTCTATTAGCTCACACTCTCCCTAGATATATCTTGTTCAAATTTTCAATCGTTAATAAAATACTTTTTATTCATCCACTCAAGTTCAAATACATTTTTGAACTTGTAGTGGATGACACTTGATGTGAATACAGTTTATAAAATATTAAGCAAATATTAATGTTTTTCTACCAGTAACAATCTGTTAACTGAAAAGTATCTGTTTTTCTTCTTTTATTGGCAACTGGTATATTAAACAAAGTGATTACAACTTGGCTTTTAACGTAACAAAGCAACTTGGGACAACAACAATTTTTTTGTTACAACTTGGCAAGTATCGACTTTTTTTTATAACTACATCATTTGGATTTACTGTTGATTTGTGGATCTAAATGGCAGATTTCAAAAATTGCCGGAATCAGTTTTAGCGTCTCAAAAAGCCAAGCGTAACTCAAACACTAATGAATATTTTGACGTCAAATTTTACACAGTTTCCCACAGGGCAGTGCCAGCAACCTAAAAAAGAAGAAAAAAAATTGAAATTCCATATAATTGGGAAATTTTAAATTGAAAATGGGTCTTACTTTTTGGACACAGTGATATAATAAAAATAATCATTTTCAGCAATTTGAACAATGGAATCATTTTTTAAAATCGAAATTGAAATAAACATAAGTACAGGAAAATAATTTTCAGTTGAAAGCAACTATACAAAAATAATTTATCGTTTTAAATAGAGTCTAATAATAGGGTTAAAAACTTGTTTTGGTATTATAAATAATTGATTAGTCTTAATCAATTTTCAATAAAAGGAAGAGAATAACTTATCGACGTATTATTATAGTCGATTTTAAAATGCCGAATTATTTGATCGGATAACATTTATAGAGAGACAATAACAAGGAAATATACGTAAGCAAAATTAAGGATTAACAATTGCTTGATGTCTGGTTAGATTTACTGCAACAACGTGAAATACGTAAGAAAGTAATATCTGACCTTGCATATTACAACGAGAAAAATAATTTTCTTCCAATATGGAGAAAATATGTAAATAGATTCAAAGTATAGAACTGAATAAACAGACCAACAGAACCCAATTATTAGATTTTATCAATATATATATATATATAGGGCGTTATCTAAATAATGGAAACACCATAGATTTATAAAGAATCCTTTATTAGTATGGTGTAGGACCGCCTTTGGCACGTAATACAGCTTGGATTCGCCTAGAAATCGATTCATACAAGTGCTGAATAGTGTTTATAGGAATGTTGTACCATTCTTCATGGAGAATAGGGCAGCTTCTGTTATGATAGAGCTCCTATATGTAGAAGTCTGGCTTGGCTTCGTGACGCTGACTTTTACGGGGTAGGTTGTCATGCCAACGCTCTGCAGTCATATTAGACCGAAACTTAAGGCTTAAAGGGGATTCCGAACCACTACAAACATCCATGCCACCGCCGGAACTCGAACCCGAAACCTGCGGCATCGAGAGATGGTCAGTTGGTCATTCAGGCCCCTTGGCGCATTTACAGGGTTGTTGCCAGAAATTTGTTTGAAAGAATGTTCGTGCTTCAACGCATAATGGCATCAGGTACGAATCCTGTATTAATATGTATGTAATAATAATACATCCATGGCACCGGCAGGATTCGAACTTCGAACATATATATATCAACGCATCACTTCCGACCCTACATTCCAATACAAAAAATGTATGTTTTAGTAAGCTGTAACTGCCCGTCAATGTTTGTCGTATGATAATTAAATCACCCTGTACATTTAGTAAAATTATGCGATATAAATATTTTTCCATTGAATCAAAATTAAACAAATGTGTTAGAGGTCTGTGTGTGTTTATTTTTGAACTGATGACGAATGTTTAAAAATTTTGGGTTCATTTTTAATAATTTCTACCAACAGTAATCTATACTTGGTAGCGTAAGATAGCGAAGGAGTGATTGGTGAATACCTCCAAAGATGGCAGGCATTTTCTGCGTGATTGCAGTTGCAATGGATAGTCGAACAACGAAGTCTCAATTGTGACAGCTGGAGTCTCGTAACTGAAAAAAAAAAAAAAAAAGAGTGAGAATGAAATAAAGTGTCTTTCGTCGTTGCCAGTCTGAGGACTTGGAATTCGTCACGTGACGGGTAACAGATGGCACATTGCACCTAGATGCTGCAAGAAACTCTTTTAAAGAGTATTCGTGCCTCAACACATCACTTCCGACCCTACATTCCTATACAAAAATGTATGTTTTAATAAGCTGTATCACCCCTCAAAGTTTGGTGGCCTGATATAGAATTGGCTAGGGCTCTGGCCGTTGCTACCACAGGCTTCAGGTTCGAATCTTGGTGGAGGCATGGATGTTTGTCAATGGTATGGAATCAGTCTAGCGCTCTGGCGCTTGGTGCCACAGGTTTCGGGTTCGATCGCAGGTGGTGCCATATATATTGACAGTGTTTCAGAATCCACTTAAGTCCCGGTCTCCTACGACTGTAGAGCGTCACAGAGCCCAGTCAGACTTCTCCCCACATCATTCCCAAACTATATAGGGGCAACTGAACTCTAGGCACAGTGATGTAGTAGTAGTGGTTCAGAATCTACCTTAAACTGCAGGTCCCTGTCTAATTAGCCCAAAGTGTGCACAAAAATGACCACAGAGCGACAAACCATACCAAACCTCAAAGTTTGTCCAATGGCCATTAAATCATCCTGTATATCCATTAAAATTATATGCCATATATATTATAAGATATATAAAATTATATATGCTTTCCATTGAATCAAAACTAAGCAAAAATGTCAGAAGTCTATGTGTGTTGATTTTTGAACTCATGAAGAATATTTAAGGATTTTTTTTCAATTCCTTCTATTAGCTATATACACTGAAGTGACAAAAGTCATGGGATAGCAATATGCAAATTTTCAGATGGCAGTAGCATCGCATAAAACAGGTATAAATGCGCAGTGCTTTCGCAGAGCTTTCATTTCTGTTCAAGTTATTCATGTGTAGAGGTTTTGACGTGATGATGATCGCACGACGGGAATTAACAGACTTTGAACGCGGAATGTTAGTTGGAGCTAGACGCATGGGTCATGCCATTTCGAAATCGTTAGGGAATTCAACATTCCCAGATCCACTGTGTCAAGAGTGTGCCGAGAGTATGAAATTTCAGGCATAACATCCCACCATGGACAGCGCAGTGGTCGACCGCCTGCACTTAACGACCGAGACCGGCGACGTCTGCAAAGAGTCGTAAATCTAACAGACAAGCAACACTGCGTCAAATAACCGCAGAAATCAATGTGGGACGTACAAGGGACTTGTCTGTTAGAACTGTGCGGAGAAATTTGGCTTTCTTGGCTATTCCAGCAGAAGACGGACTTGAGTGCTTTACTGACAGAACGACATCGCTTGCAGCAACTCTCGTGGGCACGTGAGCATATCGGTTGGTCCCTAGATGAATGGAAAAACCGTGGCCTGGTCCGATGAGTCACTATTTCAGTTGGTAAGAGCTGATGGTAGGGTTCGAGTGTGGCGCAGACCCCACGAAGCCATGGACCCAAACTGTCAGCAAGGCGCTGTTCAAGCTGGTAGTGGCTCCGTAATGGTGTGGGTTCTTTTTTCATGGAATGGACATGGTCCTCTGGTGCGACTGGACCGAACATTGACTGGAAATGCTTATGTTCAGCTACTTGAGATCACTTGCAGCCATTCATGTACTTCATGTACCCAAACAACGATGGGATTTTTATGGATGACAATGCGCCATGTCACCGGGCCACAACTGTTCGCGATTGTTTTGAAGAACATTCTGGACAATTCCAACGAATGATCTGGCCTCCTAGATCGCCCGACATGAATCCCATCGAGTATTTATGGGACATCATCGAGAGGTCTGTTCGTGCCCAAAATCCTGCACCATCAACGCTTTCACAATTACAACGCTTTCACAATTATGGACGTCTATCGAGACAGCATGGCTCAATATTCCTGCAGAAGACTTCCAACGACTTGTTGAGTCCATGCCACGTCGAGTTGCTGCACTTCGCCGGGCGAAAGGAGGGCCGACACGATATTAAGAGGTATCCCATGACTTTTGTCACTTCAGTGTATATATCTTGTTCAAATTTTCAATCGTTCATAAAATTCTTTTTATTCCTCCACTCAAGTTCAAGTACGTTTTTTTTTTAACTTATAGTGGATGACACTGGATGTTAATACAGTTTTCTTCAAATATCAATTCAGTAATTAAGTTTAATTCATTAATTTTTTTTTTTTTTTTTTAGATTTAAGTTGCATAAGTCTACCAATAGAGGGCGCCAGATAAACTTAAAAAATGAATGAAAATTATTTATAAAGGACTTTCTGCAATAGAGTGAAAAAAAGTAGGAATTGATTTTAAAAAAAAAAAAAAAAATTATATTACTTGTTTACTAATTTGTTTTTTTTTATTTATTCGTAGTTGCACTTCCACAGCAGTGACCTGAAGAGTCTTCAGGAGCATCTGCCCCCCGAGACGCTCCCTAAAGAACTGGGGGGTTATTTGGGAGAAGAAGAGTTCCGAAGCTTTAGATCGATGATGCTTCAGAACAACGCCCTGATCGAACGATTGAGCGCCTACACCTACAACGGGGTGAAATCGTCCTACCAACAGACCTTAGAAAAAGAAAACAAATCAGCTCTCCATCTCACAACAAAGGATTTGTTTAATGTCTCAACTAATTGAATAAATTATAACTTAACGAAAAGTATAATATTATACATAATATTAAACTTAAATATTTTCGTGAACAAAAAAATCTTTAACATAATGTTATATTATATATAATATTATGTTAAAAATCTTATTATACATAATATGAAACTTACATTATTTTCGTGAACAAAAACAATCTTTAACGTAAAAATTATAACTAACTAAAAAACTAATGACCAAAAGTTAATAATTAATAAAATTATTAAAAATTAATGAGGACAATAAAAATTATTAAAAATTAATGAGGACGATAAAAATGACTAAAAGTTAATGAGAACTATAAAAAAATGATTAAAAGTTAATGAGGACTATAAAAAAATGATTAAAAGTTAATGACTATAAAAAATGATTAAAAGTTAATGAGGACTATAAAAAAATGATTAAAAGTTAATGAGGACTATAAAAAATGATTAAAAGTTAATGAGGACTATAAAAAAATGATTAAAAGTTAATGAGGACTATAAAAAAATGATTAAAAGTTAATGAGAACTATAAAAAAATAAAAGTTAATGAGGACTAAAAAAAATGTTTAAAAGTTAATGAGGAATAAAAAAAGGGTTAAAAGCTAATGAGGACTATAAAAAAACTAAAAGTTAATGAGGACTATAAAAAAAATAATTGAAAGTTAACGAGGACTTAAAAAATAATTAAAAGTTAATGAGTACTATAAAAAAATGACTAAAAGTTAATGAAGACTATAAACAATGATTAAAATTTAATGAGGTCTAAAAAATGACTAAAAGTTAATAAAGACTAAAAAGCACTATTATTTTTTTTAAATTTCAAAACTGATATTAACCACTTAAAGGTTTAGCCCATTTTTAATGAATGAAAAAAATTGCATTATTGTGTTCAATTAACAAAAATTATTTCCAGAAAAGGTTAATGTTTTTTTTAATTAATTATTTGTGTTTAAATGATTAACATAAAACTACAATCGGTAAAATTTATAACAAAGTAAAAAAATTTTTTATTTTGTTAGCAATTATTTCATTATTAATAATAGTCTGAAATATCTGAAAAATTTAAATGATATGTTGTTATACAAAATTATTTATGTGTATTATTATTTGAAAACTATAAATATAATATTTATTAGATTCTTTTGATTTTTAAAATGTATCAGTAAAATTAAATGATAATCTTTATGCATATTATTTATCATTAACATTAAAAGTCATCTTTTATTTCTCAAATGTATTTTATTCATTCAAAAATTGTATTACCTAATCAATTTTAGAAAATATAATGTAATATAATATTAGACTAGTGAAAAAACAGTTATGAATTCGTAACTTCATAAATTCAAATCTTGTTCAGTTAAATTTGAGAAAAGAGGCCTTTATTGATGGATTATTAACAAACAAACAAAAGTCTATTTTTATATTCACCCTGCTAATATGTATATAAATTAATGTTTTATAAATCGTTAAATAAAACTTGATTTTGTATGCTTTTATCTCTTGATTCTTTATTTATTTCATTGTCCGAAAAATATATGTTTATGTATATCAAAATATTGATTTACAAATAAAATTTTTTTTTATAGAGTTTACTTTACTGATTAAGCTTCATTAAATGCAAACAATCACGAATAAATGCTTTGAAAATATTGTTGTCGTTTCACACAGGTTTATTAGAACTCAGTCCCTACACATTTGGCCACTTACAGTAGAAACAAAAATAGCACATAAACAAATCAAATTACAAAAGGAAAAGACAAGACATGCTTAACAAAAAGTTAAATGTTCTGAAGATACAAATTTAAAAAGCTAGAAGCACTGTAATAAATGTCCGTGATATCAGGACATGTTTTCCCTGGCCCTCCAGTAAAAGTACACACATCACCATTCTGTTGTAAGCTTAGAGTCCTTCCCGAGCAAATAAATATATGGAGCCTTATTCATTCTTATCAGAATTCAGAATCTCTATTTTGGCCAGGTGTTTAGCCAGGCAGTCTTGTCCAGTTCTTAATCTAAAATTGGTAACAGCCGAGTTTCTCCACTCACTTTTTTCCAGTCATCCCAGACTTTTCCATTAGTGTTAGAAATAATTCACTAAGATGCGATGACTTCATTTTCTCCCGTATAGTTCTCGGAGACAAAACGAATATGCCAGCAAACTTATTACGTTTTCCTTCTTTTTTTTTTTTTTTGTAAGAAAATCTGCCCTTTCGTTTCCATCCACTGAACATGTGACGGAATCCACTGGAAAATGATGTATTTACCATGTTCATTAAGGACCTTGATATCTTGTCTTATTTTGTTTTTTTCTTTGATATTTGTCTCTATGATTATCAGTACATCAACATCCCTCTCTACATAAGTCTTTTTAATTTCTTGAAATTTAGCGCCAGACAGGCCACCAGCATTCCACTCAATTTCATTCAATTCAAAGTTCGGATGACGCATGGTCGTTGTTCGATAGCTCAATCACAAAAATAAGTAAAAAACGTGGACTGTATAAATTTAATCTCCTTTATTTAGGCAGCCATCAAGCTCGAAGATGGACTGCCACACGCAACCTTTCTCGTTGGTTACACTTATTGAACTCTTTTACTTATGCAGCCATCAAGCTCGAAGATGCACTGCCACACAACCTTTCTCTTTGGTCGATGAGTTTCAACTCCTTTACTTATGCAGCCATCAAACTCGAAAATAGACTGCCACACAACCTTTCTCTTTGGTTGCAGAAGTTCAACTCCTTCTTACACTCTTTCTCTCTCTCCCGTCACCTCACCCCCTGCCAGACACCCCCACAGACAGGATGTTTTTCTGGACATAGGGTGTTGACCTCCCTAAGCAGGGGGACATGGGTTTCGACGTAACATACCGCCACCCATTGATATGTTTACTAAACATTCAATAATATACAATAAATCATTCTAACATACAAAATTAACAATTCTAAACACATAATAAGTCATTGAAAAATGAATATATATATATGTATACATTGTACTAAATTTAAACAAATTACAAACATAATATCATGAATATAACAAAAGCACTCTAAAGGAAATTACTCTGGCATAGGCAAAACACACACTTTTGATACTGGTCTCTTAAAAAATTCCACTCTGGGTTTTATTAAGTACTCTGATTTTATTATCAACACCATAATAAATATCCATTATTCTGCCTAGAGACCATTTGTAAGTAGTAAATTATTATCAACCAATAGCACTAAATCACTAATGTTTACATTGTCGTTTTTCAAAGACCCATTTATTTCTTTGTTGCAATTCACTTAAATAGCTACGGTGCCATTTTTTCCACACTAATTGAACTATTTTAGTTACCCTTTGCCACTTATTAAGATTATTATCTTTTAAATCAATTAAATTAGGCTCTAAAATAGCGTTCATTGATCGATTAATCAACAATGGGCAGAAGTTAAACTTCGAAGGTATCACTATCAGTAGAAATTGGACTCAATGGTCTAGAATTCAAAATTGCTTCAGTTTGTATACACACAGTTAAACTCCACAATTTAAACTAGCACCTTTAACTACTCTTCTAAAGGGAAACTTAAATGAATTAATGGCCGCTTCCCAGAGACCACCAAAATTTGGCACTCGTGGGGGAATAAATTTCCATTCAATACCTTCTTCACCTAAATATGAAGATAACTTAATCTCAGGATTAATAACTAACTCATGAAACTTTCAATTTCTCTGTTCGCACCTACAAAATTCTTTGTATTATCAGAGTATAATTTAGCACATTTGCCTCTACGTGCAATAAATCTTTTAAAACAGCTATAAGGATTCGGATGATAAATCAGAAACAATCTCAATATGTACTGCTTTAAATACGAAACAAACAAATAAACATACATACATTTTACACACAATACTCTTTCGTTGTTTACCAATTTTAACCAAAAATGGTCCACAGAAATCTACTCCTGAAACATTAAATGGATAAATCAAGGTGACTCTATCTTTTGGTAAACTACCTATTAGTTGTGTTGACACTATAGGTTTTACTTTAAAACATAACACATTTATGCACTATTTTTCTGCAAATAGATTGTCCACCTATAGGGCAGAATTTCTCACGTACATGACACAAAAGAGCAGATAATCCTGCATGAAATATTTTATATGGTAATAAGAAATTAACATCTCAGTAAATGCATGATTTTTAGGCAAAATTATACGGTGTATTTTATCAGAACTACATTCCGCATTACTCAAACGTCCACCTCCTCTTAAGATTCCATCTAAATCTAAAAGGGATTTAAAGATTTTAATTTACTCTTCGACATAAGTTTCTTATCTTTCAATAGACTTTTGAAAACCTTTCTTGTTGAATAGATTTTACTAGAAATATCTCAGCAATATTAATTTCTATCATGCATGAATAACTATGCAATAATAATATATATAATTATCAATATAAATAAATTATCAATTGAATAATTTAATTTAAATGACAAACACATAGTATTCTTAACAAATTTAAATATGTAACTTAAAATACTTAAACTTTTATGTAATTATTACTTAAACTCAGTAAATAGTTCATGAAATTTAGAGTCACTTGTTTCATAAACAATTTGTTCTCACCAACACTGGATCACTCAGTTCAGAAAAGTTCTCGTCCTGTTTATCAAGGATCTGGATCGGTTGATCAGGATACTTTTCTCCAGCCAGGAACTCTGGTCTCACCTAATGTGGTATCACTGGAAATCAGATGACAATCGATGAATTGTAGCAACTCTGATGAGCACGAAAGTCTTTTAATCACTTGATTTCAAATCACTGCAATAAACTACTTAGATGTCTTAAGCTTTAAGGCACATTCACAAAAGAAGTTGATGAATTCTCAAAATTAAATGTTGAAGACCATTGAAGCATATTAAACACCAACTGTAACAGATGTTATAATCTCACACGAACAGTTGAGGTTCGGCAATGGCATTTGCTGTTATTATGCATATTCCCTTACCATATGCATATTCCCTTACCAGCCACCTCTGGTTCTTGGACGGTCCCATAGTTGAACGACTCCTGTAGCTTGAACTCCTATAGACTCCGCTATATCCATATGGTGGTTTACCATATCTGCTTCCTTTATCTCCTCCATAACGGAAACCATCTCCTCTGACTCCACGGTATTCTCCTCCTCCACAGCCTCCTCGTTTATCTCCACTGGAATAGCCACCATACTTCTCCATACTGCTACGGACTTCTCCATCACCACGGTCTCCTCGTTTAACTCCACCACCTCGGGATGGATCCACTCTTATCTCTGATCCATTGATAGTAGCTGCATTCATGGTCTTTGAGGAACAATTAAATACTCGTAATTTCTCAGGCCGGTAAACGCCATGATGAGTTGAATAAGTAGCATCTGGTACTTTTTCCTCAATTATTTTCTCGCATGTAGAATTTTCACTATTACCTGTTAATTCCAATTTCTCAAACCCTTCTACTGGCCAAATTTTTCTCAATGGAAAATCAACTTTATCTGTGGATAGTCCACAACGTTCTCTATTTACATTTCCTGTGGTGCTGCACCCAGACACCATAAAGCCAAACACAGTATTCTGAAGAATAAGATTTGAATTTTCTATATCTCTCTCCTCAATATCATTTTCCTTCACAGAAGTACGTGGTCGATTAGAAATCATAGGCTTTACAGGTAATGCAGGCTTAGAAGGAACTACAGGTTTTACACTGCGAGACTCAATAGATTTAGGTTTCTGTTTACTTGCTTCTAATACAGATGATGTTGTTGAAAGAATATGAGAGGTTCGAGTGTGGTGGAGAGAAGTGTTGCTGTTTGAATCACTTGATTTCTTGGATTCGTTCAAATTCTCTTTTGTACTGACTTTGTTAGAAACATCTTTTCTGGAACATTGTCAGTTTTTGCACTGTTTTGCTGTGCAGAAGTATTTGACGCAAAATAACTTGAATTATAAACATTGGAAAATGGTCGGGGTGTAAGATTACACACGTTTGATGTTGGCTTCCCAACTGATAATGGATTAACATTTTTCTTATTAGAAGTTGAAGAATCTAAACTATTGGGCCATGACTCATCTTCAGTTGAGGAAGACAAAGAGTCATCACTCACTCCTTTATTATAGCTAATTTGTGAAGTTTTAGCTGAATCCCTTTTCCATTTCTCAAGTTCCAACTCTTTTTCAAGTTTGGCCAACTGAATTTTCTCTATCTCTAATTTTATTTCACTTTCTCGTTTCTTTTCCCTCCTTTCCTCCAAAATATCATCCACAAAATTGCGCACTATTTCAACCCTGCTTCTATAGACATGACTGGATTTGATCAAGCCAATCAACTCTATTTTTCTAGCATTGACTGGAATGGTTAAGCCCATCTCATCCGCTACCTCTTTTAGCTCATCCTTCTTTAGATTTAAAGAAACAGACATTGTTTATTCACTTAAATTCACTAAAACAATGCACTGCAGAACTTAACAAAACCTGTCAAACTAAATACTCTAATTCAACACCTTAATTAACCTAAATTAACACAACAAACAAGCAACTAACACATAAAAACTCAAACTAAACAACCGGCAAGGCTAATTAGGCAATATCCACAATCAAAGACACGCTATACTTCAATACTATATACTAATCAAGCTAAATGTCCAATACATTAGAATTATTAAACTTCACCTACCGAACTCATGGTAGAATGCAGCCAACGATTCGTGGAAATCCAATGGATCACTCTATCTCAATTCTCAAATAATCCGTCTCTGGGAGACTGGACCAAAATGTTCGATAGCTCAATCACAAAAATAAACTCAAGTAAAAAACGTGGACTGTATAAATTTAATCTCCTTTATTTAGGCAGCCATCAAACTCGAAGATGGACTGCCACACGCAACCTTTCTCGTTGGTTACACTTATTGAACTCCTTTTACTTATGCAGCCATCAAACTCGAAGATAGACTGCCACACAACCTTTCTCTTTTTACTTGCAGCCATCAAACTCAACTGCCTTCAACCTTTCTCTTTGGTTGCAGAAGTTCAACTCCTTTCTCTCTCTCTCTCTCCATCACCTCACCCCCTGCCAGACACCCCCACAGACAGGATGTTTTTCTGGACATAGGGCGTTGACCTCCCTAAGCAGGGGGACATGGGTTTCGACGTAACAGTCGTTTTACCAGGGCCATACTCTCCAATCTTTACTCATTTAGCACCACCCAAAAGACACGCGTGACTTAAGGCTCGTTCCCACCGAGGCGTGAAACGTTAAAGATTCACGCGGCAGGCAAGAAAATTTTTTCGATCCCTTCACAGCGAAACGTCAGAAATAGCATTACACCTAGTGAAGTGCCGCTTCTATTTGAAAATTGGTCAATTTGAAGCGGTGGATTCCAAACCGGTTTCAGGCGAACGTGGTGATGCTAGCGATTGGTCAGCGCTTCACGCTTAAACGCCTCATGCCTCGATGGGAACGAGCCTTTAAGATTGTAACGGACGGGAGTAACATTACCACCACCATCCCTAAAAAATGTAACAATATAAATTTTCTGGCTGTATAAATGATTTTTGTTGAAACGTCCGGTCTAATAAGATCGAAGAGCGTTGTAGGGATAGAGTTACACGTGTCCGTAGCATATATTCAAACTACGCGTGCTCCCTAGGTAGTGCTAAATGAGTAACAGAGGTGCAGCCCTTGCTTATGGCATCAAGATTAACCGTCTCTCTATTGCCAGCTGCATTACAACAACAATAACATTATGTATATAATGTTGTTTTAGATAATGACACAAATTAATGGAAAGAAAAGTCACGCACAATTAATTTACAATGCACATGTGACATAAGAAGTCATATGTTAAAAAGAAAACAATAGATTAATCTAAAAGTAAATTAGGCAATAAGATGATAAAAATAAGTATGAGAATACTTGTTATTCAAATAAAGTAAAAAGTTAAATTAGGCTTTAAAAGATTGTTTTCTGACTTCCATTGAATTAAAAATTTTAATGCTTGATTGTGAACGAATACAATTTTAAGAAATAATAAACCATATTAGACATACATTAATACAAAACATACATTAACGATTTTCATGCTGTTAAAAAGACTGGATTATTCTAAAAGCGCAGTTAATTTAAAAATGCACATATTAGATAACAAATCAAATTATTATCGATTCCAGAAAAATTGATTGAAAGAATACAATTTTAAAGCGCAGTTAATTTAAAATCATATTAGATAAGAAATCGTAAAAAAAGATTGGATTGATCATGAAAATAAATGCCAAATGGCTTCTGATTAAAATTAAATTTGTTAGGTTTTGAAGATTTGCTTCGGACTATTATAACTGCTAACTAACCCGTGCTATCTGATTTATTATTGTACTAGTTCAGGAATGTATGAATAGCAGAACAATTTTTGTAATTCGTAAGGTTTCCAGCAAATGGAATTCAAAGAATTTTTCTGAATTGATACAAGAAACGGAATTCAAACTTAAATAACTTCTCGTTTCTATAACAGCTCTTGCCTCCTGATGGCCAATTTGCTAGAGCTCTGGTCGTTGGTACCATAGGCTTTTAGATTTGAATCTTGGCGGTAGTATGGATGCTTGTGAGTGGATCGGAATCCACGTTAAACTGTAGGTCCCTGTCTAATTAGCGTAAAAAGTATGCACAAAATGACCGTAGAACAACAAATCAAACCAAATCTATAACAACTCGACGCTTCTATGCGCAGTCTATTACATAATTAGGGAAATTGAACATCTTAACAATAACAAGTTTGTAACTGTACAAAATTATCATAATTTTTTTTTTAATTTTTTTTATTCCGGACATCGACTTGGAATCGGTCGAGTAAAAAGTGAAATTAGAGTCGATTGAAAAAATTATTTTTGTTATCCCAATTCGCTGAATTCTTAATTAGGATAAAATTAGGTTTCTTCTTTTTCAAAGGCGCAACAGCCTGATGTTGGTCAAGGTCGTTTGCCTACTGGCAGATTCCGAAACAAAAGATATTTTCTTTTTATGGGGTAAGCCTGCAAGCCCTACGCCCAGCAGTCAGATTAGACCTGGACCTACGGTTTAAAGTGGATTCTGAATCACTATAAATATACATGGAACCGCCGGAACTTGAACCCGACACTTAGAAAACCCGAAAAATGAGGTTTAGATGTATATTTAAGAAACTCATGTATATGTCTTAATATTAATAGTTGTATTTGTATGAAAAAATATTAGATATAAAATTTAAATTGTTTAACACTACATGGAAGATGATTATTCGAAAATGTAATTCAAATATGAATAAACCAGATATCAAAAAATATCACAAATAAAATTTTTTTTATATCAATGATTGATATTTGAAAATAATTTGTAAAATTTGAATGGTAAGGAACATTTTAAATGTGATTAAACAACAAAAAAAATAAAGAAAAGAGATACGTTTTTAAAAATAAGATAAAACCTAACGATATATATTTTTATGAATATCAAATGCAATTTAATACTTTTTTGTCCCGTGTCTAGAGTTGGAATTGGCAAGATAAATCTATCGGGCAGAATGTCCTCATGTCAAACTCAAGGAAGGGAAGGGAAGGGGAAGAGAATGTAAACTCCAATGTCTCTGTTTAATGATTCCGTTCTAAACTTTGTACTATGTGGGTGCAGTATGCCACCCACTATAGAGCACCCTAAGTAGTATTGGCTTTACTACATATATGCAGAACACAGGATTTTTTCCTTCAAACTGACTTATCTTTTCAATTTGTACCACAAGTCCTATCAAGCACAACTTATGTTTAGTAAAATTTATCTTTGGGTTTGTGTTTATCCACTTTAAACCGCAGGTTGCGATCTAATATGAATGTAAAACTTTGGGTATATAGCTGGCAACCCAATCCCGTAACAAGTAATATAAAAAAAACAAATTTTTAAGTCAATTCCTACCTTTTTTTCACTCTATTGCAGAAAGTCCTTTATGAATAATTTTCATTCATTTTTTTAAGTTTATCTCGCGCCATCTATTGGTAGTATATGCAACTTAAATAAAAAAAAAAAATAAAAAAAAATTAATTAATTTAATTTAATTAATGAATTAATATTTGAGAAAACTGTATTCACATCCAGTGTCATCCACTACAAGTTCAAAATAAATGTATTTGAACTTGAGTGGATGAATAAAAGTGTTTTTATGAACGATTGAAAATTTGAACAAGATATATATAAG
This sequence comes from Caerostris extrusa, assembly GCA_021605095.1. NCBI lineage: Eukaryota > Metazoa > Arthropoda > Arachnida > Araneae > Araneidae > Caerostris > Caerostris extrusa. Next base: position 31,124 of record BPLR01011920.1, on the reverse strand, counting down.
GAGAGTGTGAGCTAATAGAAGGAATTGAAAAAGAAAAAAAAAAAATCTCTGGTCTCGAAATCTGTTGGTAGGTAGACGGCCTTGGACCACCACGAGGCTGTTGCACCAATGAAGAAGTAGTATTGTATTTACTGCATATCTGCAGAATACAGAATTTTTTTTTTTTTTCAAATTGAATTATTTTTCAATTTGCTTCACAAGTCATGGAACTTGAATTTAGTAAAATTTACTCCCTGGGTAGTATCGTATACATTCACTTTAAACCGTAGGTCCGGGTCTAATATGATTGGACGCAAGGTTGACAACCCTTCCCGTAAAAAGAAAAACATCTCCCTGTCTTGAAATATGCCAGTTGGCAGACAGCCTTGGCTCACCATGGGGGCTCTTACGCCAATGAAGATGTATTGGATTGACTGCATGTCTACAGAACACAGAATTTTTTTCTTCAAACTGAATTATTTTTAAATTTGTCTTACACGTCTTATCCAACACATGGAACTTATGTTTAGTAAAATTTAACAAGCTAAAGAGCAAAATCTTAACTACCTTCTGTATATTACTTCCCAATTGCAACAAATATAAACATATATAATTGTACATCATCATCATCATCATACAGCATCATCAGCTCGACAGCCCGTTGTGGGCCTTGGCCTTCTTCAAAGATCCAGCCAGGCTGTTCTCCTCTTGGCCGTGGAACTCCAGTTTTTGATCTTAATCACATTTAAATCAGAGTCTAAACAATCGACCCATCTCTTTTTCGGTCTTCCCTTGGTCGCTGTCCAAAAGGGGTTACATTGAAAACCTTCAAAGCAGCTCTATCACTTTCCTTCTCATGAGATGACCGGCCCATCTCATTCTGTTCAGTTTAACACATTTTAACATATCAATATCTCTAAAAAGTTTGTAAAGTTCAAAATTGTATCTTTTTCGCCAATTTCCATTGTCACTGATCATTGTACATCAATGTATGTAAATAATGCACTATAATTATATCATTCTTGTCTTTTCTCTCTCGATGATGCTTTTATTTATATAAACTTTGAGGGGGCGTGTTGGGTCCACCTCCTCGTGGTGCCCCCTGGAAACGTCACTTAAGACGGCTAAGAGACCCTTACATCTCCGCGGGTGTTCTCGTACACGCTTTGTAGTGTGGACGTTGATGCCCTGGGTATAACAAGGCCAGTTGAGGGCAGCCAAAGGCGGTGGGGGTGTTGTACTTATTACATATCACCCTATCCGTGGAGCCGGATAAGGCGGAATCCTGGTGGCCCTGAGTTGGTTCTGTCTACGCTTCTGGTCATTCAGTTTTCCGTAAGCCTTCGGGCAGGTCGGGTTATCATTATTGAACTTATATAAACTTTGATAATCCAATGTATATAACTGAGTTTAACTCTTCCCACAACACAATGAAATCATTTTGTAAGCATTACAATGCATATAATCGTAAATACGTTTCCGTTACTGTTTAAGTTACCGTTTATCTTGTTGATAAATAACAGATAGGACGGTTAATAGGTAATATTCAGAAATGATATTAATATAACGGTTTACAAATATTACAAAAAAAAATATTTATATTAAAGAGAATTATAAAGTTCTTATTAAAAGGAAATTAACATGTACATATTTTAAACTTTCCCAAATTTTCGTTTAGAAAAATGTCTCATTGGATCTGAAATTTCTCTTTAAAATGCATTTTTTAAAAAGTTCAGACCTGAATGATATAAACTCTTACCGAATTTAATTTTTAAAAATATTTTTTTAAAACTTCAGACCTAAATGATATAAATTCAATTTTATCGAATTTAATTTTTTAAGTTATTTTTAATTAAATTAAATATTTACAATAAATGACAATTAGCTATACAAAAACATGAGAAATAAAGAACATAAAATTACTGAATTGCGTGGCGTAATTTCTCGCACTCGTATATCATTATTTATATAAAAATGTTACTTTATTTCTCCTTTCTTGTAAATAATTAAATGGTCAGTAAAATTTTATTCTGTTGTGAGTTTAAAATGCTATTGTTTAATTTTAGGAAATTTTCAATCACAACAGTTCTGTTCTTCTAAAAATATACTAATAGTAAACATAAAATTTTATGAGCGAGTAATAATGACAATGAGGAAATATTTAAATTAAATTCCATAAAACTTAATTTAAATTAAATTTAAATTTAAAATTTTAGTGATGTTAATGATAATGCAATCAAAGAAATAAACTACCTGAATGTTTTGAAAAAGAATTTTGTTTCTTCTTTACAAAAATTGACCAGAAATCCAGTATTTAAATTCACAGTATCAGGTATCTCACTGATAATCTAATTAATTAAATGTAACTTCATCAGACTCCATGCTTGTAAGCATCCAAAGTAAAAACAAAATATAGATTTAACTACAGTAGGTTGTTTTATAAATATTTATTCTGCAAAACATAGTGAAAATCCGACTTAAAATATTTGGTAACGTAGTGTTGTGGTTTGTACATAGATTGTAACTGGGTGTGGTTGGGTTGAGTCTTGAGACACAGGTTGGAGAACTCACAGTTTTATTTGCACTCTCACAAACAACACAGAAGAGACATACAATATTTAACACATTTAAAGACATATAATTGTAGATTCGAGGAAGGATTCTACTTCTAAGCCGAAAACTGTGCGTAACCAGTATCGACTCGGTTACGCACAGGGTGCGCGAAATATACTTCCTCTTCAGGTGAGAATTTGTAGGCCAATTATTACGCAGGGTTGCGTTTAATATATTTCCTGTCAGGATGAGTGATTACAACTAAACGTCTCTCAGCGGCAGCACTGTCACACTATACTTCTTCTCGGGTGAGAGTCTCGAGGTTTACTGACCATTTCTCCTGAACACCACAGGGGCACTTTTGCAGTGAGCAGGAGGAAGCACGGTTACAGTAAGAAATTATTGTTATATGCTTTAAATTGTTGTAACTCTGCTTAAGAAGTTCTATAAAATAGTTACTTCCCTACTTTATAAATCACCACTACTGTGAAACCTGTGGGTGGTTAGAATATTTTACTACTAACAGAGATACAATAGTGGTTGATAGATATAAAAAAAATGACTACCCCTGGCTATTTTTTTTTTTTAATCTTTTATTTATTTATTTTTTTTTTTTTACGGAAAATAAAGAGCACCTTGACCTGCCAAAAAAAATCATGAGCTACCAAGACATGGTAAAACCTCTACTAGATAACGTTATCGACTGTAATAGGCGCGTTTGAGGCGAGCATTAAAAAGAAAAAATGACTAGAATGCGAAGAAAGACATCATACTGTATGTTACAAGTCTAAAACTATTTGGAAATGCTTAGATAGAAAGTCCTACTCCACCCGCCATATCCTCCTTCCGATTATCATTTATTCCGATCTATGACGAATGTCTTGTCTGAGTAGCACTTATCTACCTAGTAGTACTTATAGAGTATACCTACCTAGTAGTATATATATATATATATATGTGTGTGTGTGTGTGTGTGTGTGTGTGTGTGTACTACTGCGTCCAAAAAGTAAGACCAGATTTCAATTTAAATTTCCCGGCATATGGTATTTCAATTTTTTCTTTTTTAGATTGTTGGTACTGTCTTTGACTTCTGTATGAAACTTTACGGTATAATATTCATTAGTGCTTGAGTTACGGTTGGCTTTGTGAGACGCTAAAACGGATTCCGGCGATTTTTGAAATGTCTGAATGAATTGAGCAAAGAACTTGCATTCAATTTTGATTGCGGGAGACGTATAGAAAGTTGCTATATCTATAAAGAGAGAGAGAGAAAAAAGAATATTTATATATATTTTATAACTGCCACTTTATACCATATATAAATATTATGTTATAAAATGCCAGTTTAGTTAATTTCAACTAAACTTGTCATTTTTTATCGACAATATGAATGAAAATATGTTTTTCACTATTGCCTACAAAAGAAATGGGAGGTGATTCACCTTTAAAAAAAAAATTGTTTTTCTTCTCTCTTCAAAGTTCTTCCACCCCCAAAAAACTTGTTTTGGGGATTTCACTCCCTCCCTAAATATCTCGACCCACTTTGACTTCACCCCTCCCCCTGAAAAACTTTCTCGAAAACAGTGAGGGTAAAGATAAACAACCCCTACTTCAATTCGAAAAAGTTTGCGATAGGATCCGGGCAAGTTTGATAATAATATTTAAAAATCGAATTTTTGCGTGTTTTCGAGGCAAATGTAAATTTCGATAAACATAAAGACGAAAACATTAGAAAGTCGTTATCAGACAGTTATCAGACAGTCGTTATCGTGACATTCCTTGATAATATAATAAGAGAGAGTATAAGAGTTGAGATGGATAGTTTCTGACGCAGAACTTGGATATATAAAGGGGGAAATCTGTTGTATATGTATAGTGGTGATTACTAATGGTTGAAAAAGTCTTGGAAAAAGTCGTCCAATCACTAACAGTGAGGATTGCTTGAAGAAAGGACAGAATTGGTAAACAGTGTGCGATAGGATCCGGGCATGTTTGATAATAATATTTAAAAATCGAATTTTCGTGTGCTTTCGTTGCAAATGTAAATTTCGATAAACTTAAAACGAAGACGTCAGAAAGTCGTTATCAGACAAATAATTAACGAGACTTTCCTTGATGTTTACGTATAAGAGCTGTGAGGGATAGTTTCTGAGGCAGAAGTTGGATATATAAAGGGGAATTCTGTTGTTTATGTGTACTGGTGATCGTTAATCGTTGAAAAGTCTTGGGGAAAAAGTCGTTCGACCACTAGGAGTGAGGATTTCTTGGAGAACGGACACAATTGGTAAAAACCAGTCGACTGTTCTAAGTTGATTTCATTCATTCTCTGTTCAGTACGCTCTTGAGGTTCATCGGATGTTCTTCTCTCTTAGTGAAGATTTATCGAGATAGTTTGGAATTGTTTTGTCTGTAAAGTAGTTTATTATTGTTGTTGTTGAAGAAGAAGACTTTCTTAAATATAGACTGATGGCTTGTCTACCTCATTGGATAAAAGAATTGACTCCTGAGATGATCAAAAAAGCTGAACTTGAATTAAACGAAACTCCAGAAAGACAAAAAGAAGCACTGGAACATTTAAAACAACTTATTAATGGTAAGTCGTTTTAAAACTACGGTTCTTTTTATAATGATTTAAAATATTTCATATATTTTTACTATTTTTTTATTCATTTTATATTTTTAATTGTATTAAAATATTTTTTTTTATTATTATTTTGCTATAACACTATAAATAAAACACTATTTATCGATTAAACCGCTAGGTTATCTTCCTATAAGAGAACTAAGATAAGTTCTACTTCTTTAGAGCTTTATTTTATTTTATTTTTTTTTTTTCAGAAAAAAATAATACTTACGCTCTTTTAATTTTTATTTAGAATATTTAATTCATAAAAATAACTGAATAAAACGAAGAGTTTTTTTTTTTTTATATTTTGTATAAAAATAAAAATAAAAATCTTGTTTTTACTGATATGAAAAAAAAATTAACACTTATATTGAAGTTTATCTTATTATTTTTTAATCATTACTGCGTCTTTTTATAGAATCAAAATTTTAAAACTACTGTAGTTTTTATAATGATTTTCAAGCGATTTTCTTGTATTTTCATAAAATATTTATTATTTATTTTTCATAAAATATTTATTATTATCATTTATTTTTTGCGATTTATAAATAAAACACTATTTATCAATTAAATCGCTGAACTGTCTTCATATAAGATAGTAATACTTCTTTAAATCTTTATTTTTATTCGAATTTAATTTCAGAAACAGTAATGCTTACTCTCTTTTAATTTTTATTTATAATGCTTAATTCATAAAAATAAATTTAAAAGAGTTAAAAAAAAAAAGAGAGAAATAAAATTAAGAATTTTTTTAATTTCGTATAAAAATTTTAAAAAAAAACTCTTGTTTATTATCTTGTTATTAATATGAAAAAATTAACATTTATCTCATCATTTTTATATGATAATTTTTTGAATCATTATTTGCGTGTTTTTATAGAATCAAAATTTTAAAACTACGGTAGTTTTTATGATGATTTTCAAGCGATTTTCTTTTATTTTTCTAAAATATTTCATTTATTTTTTGCTATTTATAAATAAAACACTATTCATCGATTAAATCGCTAGAATGTTTCATATATGATAGCGTACTACTTTAAAGCTTTTTTTTTATTTGAATTTAATTTCAGAAAAAGTAATGTTTATGCTCTTTAATTTTCATTTAGAATGTTTAATTCGTAAAAGTAAATGGAAAAAAAAAAAAAAGAAATTTTTTTTTATTTTTGATACGAGATTGTTAAAATATGTTTTTCATTTTTTTTCTTCTATCTTTCGATATGAAATATTAAAATTATAACAATTGAAATAAAATAATGCAAATTTGTTATACATAATTTAATTTGCTATTAATATTTTGGAATTTTTTTATGATATTTAATAATTATATAATTATATTTATATGATATTTTATATTTATATTATATATGCAAAAAATAATGCATTTATATTAAAAAAAGCATATGAAGGGCAAATTTTACTTAATATCGGATTAGGCTTTATTTAAAAAAAAATGTGATATTCCTTATAAAATTTTGAAAAAAACACGCATTAATGTTTCAGAAGTAAAGACAATAAAATGATAAGTTAAATTTCAATATGAGTTTTAATTTTCTTTCAATATTTATTAACGTGCTGATGAATTAGAAGTTTTTTCAGTTATTTACAGTTTAATTCCTTTTTCTTTTTTTAATCTACCGCATGTTAACCGCATTTTTCTTTTAAATGCATGTTTTTTGTACAATAATAATATTTTATCCATGAAAAAAAAAACTATATTTTATGAGATAAAAATATTAAATGTCGACTTCATATAATAAAAACAAAAACGGAGAATAAATTCTATAATACTTAACCATTTCGTACTCTGTACTAAATACGCTCAAGAATTTATCTGTAGTTATAATAATCAATTTATACTGTTTTGGAAACAAATTTCATATCTAGTTAAACTAATAAGGATTAAACAATTGGCATCCGTCTATGGAGCATTTAGTGCTATATTGAGTGTTCATATTGTAGATTTTAAAAAAAAAAACTATTACCTTTATTTTGATTGCATCTAATTAATACTTTATAAGTGATTGTTGAATTAAATGAACTACAATATAATATATTTTTAAAATGTTCAATAAAGATGTAATTTTCAAAACTAAACAAATTTTACCATTACCAAAGTAAAACACAAATATGAAATTTTTACCCCCTTAAATTATTTAACATAAATGCTTCTAAAAAATACACAGAATACATTATCTTTTATTAAGAATTTTTATATATATATAAAATTAAAATGTTCATTGAATTATTATTCCATTATTTACTCACTATAAGCACAAATTGCATAAAATTATCAATATTATGTGATATATTTTTAATTGATTTTTATTCATATCAAAAATTAACATAAAATTGCATGTGTGGCTTTTAAACGATGTTAAAATTACTTAATAGTATATTCATAATGATTTTTTTTTTTATATGCAATTGCATTTTATTAGAGCAGTTGTTTCCAAATGACGCTTTTTAATTTTAAATTTGTTTTTGTTCTTCTTTTGAAATGGTGTTGCTTAATTATGAGTTCTCTTATTTTGTTGATTCAAATGTTTTTGTTTTGGATTTATTGGATAGTTTAGATTGGAACATTTTGTCCAAATATTTTTTTAATTTTTGTTGTTGTTACGTCGAAACCCATGTCCCCCTGCTTAGGGGAGGTCAATGCCCTATGTCCAGAGGAACATCCTGTCTGTGGGGGTGTCTGGCAGGGGTGAGCTGACGGGAGAGAGAGAAAGAATGTAAGAACGCCAGTTGTACTTCTACGACCAAAGAGAACGGTCGTGTGGCAGGGCATCTTCGAGTTGATGTCTGTATAAACTAAAGGTGTTGAACTTCTGTAACCAACGAGAAAGGTTGCACGTGGCAATCTATCCTCCAGAGAGAGGTTGTGTGCGATGGCTGCCTAAATAAAGGAATTAATTTATACAGTCCATTCAAGTCTGTGTCATTCTTCGTGTCTGTGTCAAAGATTACTTGAGTTTATTGTTGTGACTGAGCTATCGAACAGTTGTTTTATCAAATTTCTTGTTCCCAGCACTCCGTATTCGGGCAAATGTAAATAAGATTACAACAGCAAGAAGACAGTTATGTAATGCCCAACTCGTGGTTCAGATGCACCGCTAGTGAGTATCAAGGAAGAGGTTCAAACCGCAGGCCGCTTTGTTGTAGACACTGTTTCAAAAACGGAGTGACTCGATGGTGTTTAGTATGTTCAGCATCTTGCCTCGTGAGTCGAACTACCTGTTGGGAGTCTTCGGGTTTTCTCCCATATGACTCTCAATCTTAATTAGTTATCGCTCTGGCCTTTCGCACCAGAGGCTTCGGGTTTGAATCCTGGTGGGGGCATGGATGTTTGTGAGTGGTTCGGAACCAAACCAATACGACTCTCAACTGCGGGGTAGTCCTTCCCGGAAGGCACTTTCCTCTTTCTTTAGTGGGCAGCGAGATTGTTCATTTATCGAGCTCTTCAGGACCTGGGCGCTGATTTTGTGACATCACAGCTTTCGGCCATCTTCTACAAGGGTGAAGAAGAACGATTGTGATTTTAGGAACAGCATTTAATGTTAAATATTTATTTTAACCAATAGAATAATATTATGAACTTGCATTGAATTGTTTTATATATATATATATATATATATATATTCAATATATATATATATTAATTTACATATATATATATTTATATATATATGTATGATGAAAAAAAAAAAATTTCTGTAATGGCAGAAATTCTTTTAATTAAATAGTAGAGTTAGTTACAAAAAATTATGAACAAATAACCCTTATAGTTTGCATATATATATTACAGAATAAAGATAAAAATAGAAATATTACAGAAAAATTAATACAGAAAAATAAAAAAATTAATTTAATGGAGGAAACATTCAAAAAAAAAAATGCTAGGATTGAAATTGATTGAAGTAAATTATTCATTCCAAAACAATAAGAAAGCCATTCATGATGCAAAAATACTTTTTATATTTACATTTATGGCATGAAAAGTTTAGTGAAGAATTTTGGGATATCGAAAAAAATTATATTTAGAAATGCCAGAACGAGTGACGTCACACGGTGCTTTTATGACATGTGCGGCCCGATAGAAGACGACTTATCTCGCAGGCCCCACACGGAGATAAGTCAGACTTCTCCCCATACGGGTGCTCCATCACAATAGAAGCTGCCCCCCTTTTCTTCAATGAAACCACACGGGTGTTTGGGCTTGGTCTAGATGTTGTTGCCCATCAAGTGGGATAAGAAAAACCCAACAGTAATTCTAGATGAATCCACTAGCTTTTATATGAAATTCAACAAATTTGAAACGTTTTATGTCTTTATTCTTATTTAATATTATATATATATATATCTTTGATTTTTATTCATATCAAAAATTTGTACGAGATTGCATGTGCTGTTTTAGTAAATATTGAGATTAAATTAGGAAATATTCTCATTGGTAATATTCATATACTGATTTTAAATTGCACGTTTATTCATAAACTAAGATTATCTATTTATTGATTCTGTGTGGTTTCTGTTGCAGACGAAGAAGGGTTCAGCACGCTAACAGATGATGCCTTCCTGAGGAGGTTTCTCCGTGCCAAAAAGTACGACGTCAAACGAGCGTTTAAAAACCTCAAACAGTACTACTCGTTGAAAGCCGCGTATCCGGAAATACTGAACGTTCTGCCGTCTGACATTGAACCTCTTCTAGAGAAGGACGTGGTGTTTGTGACCACTAAAAGAGGCTGTGGTGGCGAAGGCGTCATGATACTGACACTTGGTGAGTACGCTGAATTTGTTTATTTATACAGGGGATCCTCTTGCTTGGCCACCCTGATGTGCCATCTGTTTTGTTCTTAAGGCTCCTTCCCACCGAGGCGACGATGCGGCGACGTGCGACGGAAGGAAAATTTTTCGACCCATTCACAACGAAACGTCAGAAATAGCATTACACATAGTGAAGTTCCGCTTCGAGTTGAAAGTGGGTCAATTCGAAACGGTGCATTTCAAACTGGTTTCAGGCGAACTCGGTGAGACTAGTAATTGGTCAACGCTTCACGCTTAAACTCCTCACGTCTCGGTGGTAACGAACCTTTAGTCCTTGTTTGCAACTGTGTTCTCGTTTACGAGATTCCAATTGACTTAGTCCAACTGACTCGGTCCAATTAAGACCTCATTGCGCTGCTGTCGATACGATACTACTCAAAGCTCATGGGACAAACTTTGAGGAGTGGTGCAGCTTACTAAAACATACATTTTTCTTTATAGGAATGTAGGGTCGGAAGTAACGCGTTGAGGTACAAACACACTTTCAAATGAATTTCTCTCAACATCCTGGTGCAATGCCCCAAACGATACCTGTCACGTGACTATGTTCTAATCATCTTGCTTGGCAACCCTATGTACTCTCTATGTTATTCTTACTCTTTGTTTGCAACTGTGTTTTCGTTTACGAGACTACAGTTGACTCAATTGAGGACCTCGTTGCACTGCTGTAGATATGATATTACTGAAAGGCCATGGGACAAACATTGAGGAGTGATGTAGCTTACAGAAAATTCATTTTCTTTATATAGGAATGTTTTTTTCTAATGAAGCTTACAATACAGAGACAGTTAATCTTTATGCCACAAGCAAGGGCTGCACCGTTTTTACTCTTTCAGCACTACCCAGGGGGAGCGTGTAGCTTGAAGATATGCTACGGATGCGAGTCACATCACCCCACAAAGCTATAAAATCCCATTAGACCGGGACCTATGGTTTAAAGTAGATTCCGAACCGCTACAGATATCCTCCGGAACTCGAACCCGAAAAACTTGTGGTACTGAGATCAAGTGCACTATCCACTCGGCCATCAGACCCTTGGTTGTAGGAAATGTAGAGTCGAAAGGGACGCATTAAGGCACGAACACACTCTCAAACGAATTTCTCGCAACGTCCAGGTGTAATGCTTCAAATGACACCCGTCAGGAGATGACGTTCTAATCCTCTTGATTGGCAACCCTGATGTGCCATCTGTTTTGTTCTGAATCCTTTTTTACAACTGTGTTACCGTTTACGAGACTCCAGTTGACTCAAATGAGGAGTTTCCCCTTCGATATGATACTACTCAAGGATCACGGAGAAACTTTCAAGAGTGGTGCAGCTTAATAAAGCATTTTTTTTTTTTTTTTATAGGAATTTTTTTTTTCTAATGTAGCTGGCAATACAGAGATAGCTATCTTAATGGCATAAGCAAGGGCTGCCCCGACGTTACTCGTTTAGCACTATCCGGGGAAGGGGAAGTGCAGCTTGAAGATAGGCTACGGACGCGATTAATACTACCCCACAAAGCTCTACGATCCTATTAGACTGGAACCTACCGTTTAAAGTGGATTCCGAACCACTACATGCACCCATGGCACCGCTGGGACTCGTACTCCGAAAAACTTGTGGTATCGAGCTCCAGAGCACTCCCCTCGGTCATCAGGCCCCTCGTAGAGCTTTCAAACTTACCCATTAAAAAGTCAGTTGCATAAGTTGATAAACATTGTTTCAAAAACGTGCCGACTCGATGTTGTTTGTGATGTTCAGTGCCTTGCCTCCTAAGTCGGACTACCTAGTAAATGTTTCACGGATTTTCTCTTCCAATCGACACGCAAAAGCAGGGTAATTTCTCCTAAAGTCCTCACGGAAGGCACTGCCTTCTTTCTTCTGCGTCAGTCAGACTTCTACCTACGGGTCTCCATCACAACAGAAGCTGCCCCCTTTCCCTCCTTTCATGAGACCCCACATGTTCTTGGACCTGGTCTAGACGTTGTGTCTACCAAGTGGGATAAGAATATATGTAGATATATATATATATGTGTGTGTGTGTGTGTGTGTTGTGTGAGTGTGTATTAAAATACAAAAAATTGGTTTGTTGAAAGATATTTCTTGTAAAACAGCAGGTATGAATATTGTTACATCTATGTAAAATTTAAATTCAATTTAAAATTGTAAAAGGTATATACAAAACCAGCACACAGCATATTATATTATAAGAGGGCATAGTGCTAGTAGCGTATGTTGTGGACGCTGTTATAAAAATTGCGTGGTTTGATAGCTACTAAGATAGTATACAAGAGCTTAAATTTGGTCTTCTTGGACTTGGTCTAGATGTTGCTGTGGGATAAGACACAACAATACTAAATAACAACATTTTAATTTTAAGGTTAGCTTTTTCCCAAACCAACCACTGATCGAAAGGCTGGTGCATTTTCAGGAAAGGCCGAAGAAGATTGGTCTTTAACCTCCGAAAAAATCGCCAGTGTCGCCTTCATTTCCGCTGACGTCACAGTGGACGCTGAACCCTCCCAGATATGCGGGAGTTCCATGATCTTCGATTTGAAAGGAGTTTCGATGAAAACCCTGATCTGTCTCAGCAGCCCTAAAGTTCTCTCTCTTATGGCCAAAGGTTTACAGGTGAGGATAGAAAAAAAGTGTGAAACTAAGTTATAATTTACTTTGCTATTGTATCTCTCATATGCAATATTTCACATGCTGCAATTTATTTTATAAGTTATACATAGTTTTATTTTTCTAAAGAAATCTCGGTACATTCTTTAATTTAGTTTTATTTTCTTAAGAGATCTTGGTACATCCTCTAATTTAGTTTTATTTTACTAAAGTGATCTGGGTACATTCTCTAATTTTACTACTATGCCCAAAAAGTTAGACCAATTATAATTTTTTTTTTCAAAAACTCTTTATTTATTCTTCCAAATTTATATCATCCCCTCAAAGCAATCCCCTCCGGACATAATGCACTTACGCCAAAATTTTTCCATTCCTCAATGCATGCTAAAAAGTCCTCGACAGGGATGGCCTTCAAAGCGCGCCGATTCACGTTGAATCTCTTCAATCCACTCAAAACGGTGTCCCCGGAGGAGTCTTTTCAGTTTAGGGAACAGCCGGAAGTCTCACAATACGGTGTGGAACGATATGGGTTTCATTTTTGGCGAAAAAGTCACGAAGAATCAATCAGTGTGAGCTGGCGCATTCAATGTTTTCGGTACCAATCAAGATTTGGCGTGTTTGAGGCCAAAATGGAATTGACCGATCCTTTTTGAAATTCCAGCATCAGTAGCAAGGTCTCTAATTGTAAATCGACGGTTTGCAAGTAACAAATCTTTAATATTTTGAACGTGAGTTTCGTCGGTTGAGGTTGAGGGTCGACCAGAGGGCTCTTCGTCTTCAACGCGTTTTCTGCCTTCTTTGAACTGTTTATACCACTTGTAAACATTTCTTTCCGGTATAGGAATGCCTTCTGCAGCATTCCATACTTTCCGCAAACAAAATTGAATGTAAGTTATTTGCACAATTAATTCAGACATTTCAAAAATCGCCGGAATCAGTTTTAGTGTCTCACAAAGTCAAGTGTTTGGGATGGTTTTCGTATAAAATTGTGGTGACAAAAATGTGGGTATAATGCAAGAGCCCCTTTTCCGAAATCCATCCCAGAAAAACTGAATATCCTATATGTCTGCCATTCTAGTAACAAACAAGTAATATAAAAAAAGTTTTTTAAAGTCAATTCCTACTTTTTTCACTCTATTGCAGAAAGTCCTTTATAAATAATTTTCATTCATTTTTTTAAGTTTATCTGGCGCCATCTATTGGTAGATATATGCAACGCAAATCTAAAAGGAACTAAATTACTGAATTAATATTTGAAAAAACTGTATTAACATCCATTGTCATCCACTACAAGTTAAAAAAAAAAAAATGTCTTTGAACTTGAGTGGATGAATAAAAAGTATTTTATGAACGATTGAAAATTTGAACAAGATATATATAGGGAGAGTGTGAGCTAATAGAAGAATTGAAAAATTAATATCTATTAAATTTTGTTTAACAGGACGGTTGGCCCCATCGCATCAATGGTTTACACATAGTAAACGAACCGGCGTTTTTTTCTTACACCTACAATATCCTCAAACCGATGCTGTCAAGCAAGATGCGAAAAAGGGTAAGTTATATCTTGTACATCTTAAAAAAGATTTACTTTTCCTGTTAATTAATCAGTCGCACAAATATTTTGTGCTTTAATCAGGAAAATGATATTTAAAGATAATACGAAATGAATTTCGGATGTCCTGATAATATTTTTAAGAAGCGTTTAATAAAATTATTTAATAAATGTCATTTTTTTTTTATTATTCATTAATTAAACTTTATATATTTCACTCTGATTTTAACACAGATACTATTCTATGAATATATGTTTCATGCATTCCTGCTGAAAATACATTTTTTCAATTATGTATATTTTCTCAATTTTATATACAATTCTCAAGTATGTGCGTTATATATTTCTACAGAAAATACTTTTTCTCAGTTATATATATATATATATTTCTTAAGTATATACGCTACACATCTCTACTGAAAATCATTATCATCAGTATTGATGCAACAGCCTCATGGTGAGTCAAGACCGTTTGCCTACTGGCAGATTTCGAGACAGGTGACTTTTTTCTTTTTTTACGAGATAGGGTTGTCATCCCTACGTCCAACTCTACGCAGTCATAGTTGACCGGAACATGCGGTTTAAAGTGAATTCCGAACCACTATAAACATCCATGGCACCGCCGAGAGTCAAACTCGAAACATGTGGCACCGAGCTAGTTACTCGGCCATCATGCCCCCTCTAGTGAAAATACTTCTCACAATTATATATATTTGTAGTGTGCAAGTTGTGCAGCTGGGTGTGGTTGTTTTGAGACTTGAGACACAGGTTTGAGAAAGCACAGCTTTATTGACACATGCACAAGCATGACACACATACAATATTTAACACATTTAAAGATATATAATTATAGATTCGTCGAAGTATTCCACTTCTAGAGCAAAAACCCGAAACCCGATATTCAGCTACGTGCAGGGTGCGTGAAATATTCTTCTGGTGAGAGTCTGTCGGTCATCTATTACGCAGGGTTGCGTTGAGTATGTTTCCTCAAGGGATGAGAGATTACAAATTAAACATTTCTCAACAGAAACGCGTGATTGCGCTGTACTAAACGTTTCTTATCTGCAGCTACAGTAGCGCTGTACTTCCTTTCGGGGAGAATCCCTAGGTCGACTGACCATTTCTCCTGAACGTCACAGAGGGCGCTCTTGCAATGCATAGGAGGAATCACGGTTGTATATTATATAAAAATCCTTTATTTACCTTCTTTATAAGACATAATACATAATCTTAAATAATGCTTACTGCCAAAAAAACTAAAATAAGATTACGTAACATCATGAACTATGTCTCTACCATGTATCAATGAATAACTCAATTTGGCTAGCATGCTCTATAACCTAAACCACTTTAGTAGCATACATATTTGGCTTTAGTGTGGGAGGACTTAATGCACGTTCCCACCGAGGCGTGAGGCGTTTAAGCGTGGAGCGTTGACCAATCACTAGCCTCACCACGTTCGCCTGAAACCGGTTTGAAATCCACCGCTTCGAGTTCACCTTTCAACTCGAAGCGGAACTTCACTAGGCGTAATTCTATTTCCTGGCGTTTCGCTGTGGAGGGGTCGAAAAATATTTCTTGCCTGCCGCGGGAATCTTCAACGCTTCACGCCTCGGTGGGAACAAGCCTTTAGTTTGTCGCTCTACTGTCATTTTGTGCATATTTTATTCTAATTAGACCGGGACCTACAGTTTAACGTGAATTCCGAACCCCCTCAAACCACGCCGCCACCAGGATTCGAACCTGAAACCTGTGGCACCAAAGGTTAGAGAGCTAGACAATTAGCCATTAGTCCTACTGGACCTTTCTATATCAACATGGATAACACTTTTGGCGTTGGAATTAATAGAGCTTTGTTCAAAACTGAACAATTGATGCTGAATATAAAAATCCAGTGTCTATGCGAGTCGCCGTGATGAATCAGTCTTCTAAGGGCCCAGAAAAACATTTGTAATATATAATAAATGAATTATAAAAAATTACTTTATCAAAATATCCAAAACTTGTACATTTGAGTCGGTGTTAAAAAAAAAAAAAAAAATTTGAGAAATTTACAAATAATTACATTGAAACAAAGAAAAATATGTATATATCAAAGACGTTATTTAATGTCAACGTGAATTTAAGACGTTAATAGAGTTTTTGCATAACGTTTTTATCGTCCGATATTTTTTTCTCCAAAGCCCGCATGCTCATATGAATAGCTCAGTAGTGCAGAATTACAGATATGTATGTGCAATAGGTACAATGTTTCCTATGAGCTTGTGCGCTAGGAAGAAAAAAATATCGGACGATAAAAAAAACGTTATGCAAAAACTCCTATTATCTCCCAAGAATCCACGTTAAACTGTAGATCTCGGTCAAATTAGCCCTCGTGTGCAAAAAACCCTAGAGCGACAAACCAAACAGTTTCAATAGTTTTGGGCCCGATGGCCGAGTGACTTGCGCTCAGTGCTGCAGGCTTCGCGTTCGAGTCCCAGAGGTGCCATGGTTGTTTGTAGTGGTTCGAAATCCACTTTAAAGCATAGATCCCGGTCTAATATGGCTGTAGAGCGTTGGCCTAGAGCTGATAACCCTACTCCGTAAAAAGAAAAGATCACCCGTCTCGAAATCTGCCAGTAGACAGACGGCCATGGACTACCATAGGGCTGTTGGGCCACTGATAATGATGATTTTAGAGTTTGCCTCCTTTTCATACATAATAAACAAATTGTACTTAAAAAAAAAAAAAAGGTTAATGTGGTATGCTCTGATTGTAACCTATTTACTTACCAAAACAAAAAAAAAAATCGAAAACTATAAAAAAACAGGGAGCTTGAAAGCCGAGTGGCTTGCGCTCTGTGAAACGTTTCGGGTTCAAGTCCCAGTGATGTTATCGATTGCAGTTACTCAGAATCCACTTTAAACCGTAGGTCTCGGACTAATACGACTGTAAAACGTTGGGCGTAAGACCAACAACCATACCCATAAAAAGAAATGATGATGATAATGATAATTATTGTCCAATAGCTTTATTTGTCATGCTGTATTTTTAGTTCATTTTGTTTCATTTTAGAAGACTTATGTATTCATTTGTAATTTAGGCATGTCCTTAATACTTTTTATTTATTCTGCGCAGGTTCATTTTCACGGCAAGAACCTCCAAAATCTGCACAAATACTTTCCTGTGGAGATTCTTCCGGAACAACTCGGTGGGGCCGCGGGAAAAAAAGATTTCCAAGAATTTCGGACCAATGTTTTGGAAAGAGAAAAGCTAATCAAGAAAATGAACGAATTTGTCTACAAAGGCGTCAAATACTCAGAATCATTTTATCAGAACTAAATAAAACTTTAAATGCCTTAAAAACTTGAAGGCATATTAATATTTAGTACAAATTTGGTGACTCAACGTCTGGTATTAAACGTCTCAGGTGGCCAATATTTGGTACGTCAATATTTATCTGGTAGCTACTATAAATATTGACGTATAAAAACTAGAAGATACAAACAAATTACAGCTGAAAAACTGAATTAACTGTTTGCTGATTTCTGCAATTAGCACGTATTGCAGGAATCGTGTCACTTAGCAAAACTAATAAATATTTGTAATTTACAATATATATTTGTTTATAATGTATACTGGATCTTACAACAAAGAAATATTTTGTTTATTTTGGTTTCATTTCAAAATTTTTTAAGAAAAGCTAATTGTTCTACAAACTACAACAAAGAACTGTCTGAATTATGAAACTACAAATATAAACGAATTCTAGTTATGAAGATTTTAAAAACTGAATGAAATAGTTTTCTGAACTGAATGCTGAAAACTGAATGCTCCATTTCGCACATATTGCAGGAATAGCGTCACTTAGCAAAACTAATCAATATTTTTTGTTTATAATACAGTAGAATCTCTGTAAGTCGAACTTTCAAGGGAGATGGCAAATAATTCGAGTTATTGAGTTTCCGACTTATGGAGGATTTTATAAAGAAATATTCGACTTGTAGGGGTTTAGATTCTTTCTAACTTATTTTGAGTTAGAGGTAAAATAAATAAAAATTCAAGTTACAGAGGTAATAAACATGTTTATTTGAAAACTTGAAAGTTATATTATGTACTACAATAAAAATCAAAATAATTCCGAAACAACCTTAAACTTAAAAATATTATGTATTAAAAAAGTCATTTATTTATTAATTTTTTTATTTATCTATTTATTTTGCTTTAGACAATTCGATCGTTCTCTATCTATAGCATTATCTAAGCTATAAAGAGCAGAAAATTCTTTTTCTTCCGAGTTGATATTGCGTAGAATTGGTTATTCTATTTACTGTACACTCATACATTGTTTTCTAAGAAACAATGACGGGCATTGTCGGCACATCCTTAAAGTCGGTAACTCATTTTTCTTCGAGCTACAGAGGTAACTAGTTTCAAATGATCGAGTTGTAAAGAATGTAAAATCAAACATTGTTAATGTTCGAGATACAGAGGTCCAATTTTTTTTTCGAGTTACGGAGGGAAAATATATACCAAAATGGCTTGTTGGGATTGACTCATTATTTCGACTTATAGAGGGTTGAAATTTCGAGTAATCGAGGTTTTGGGGCTTGAAGGGAAGGGAACAAAAAAAATTTCGAGTTGTGGAGGTTTTCGAGGTTCGACTTAAAGATGTTTTACTGTATATATTTGTTTATAATGTATATATATATATATATGAACTAATAGTACATATTTGTTCATAAAACAAAGAAATATTTTGTTTATTTTTTGTCTCATTCAAAATTAGGGATAAACCTTTTTAAGGAAAGCTAATTGTTGTACAAGCTGCATAAATAAACTATAAAAATTAAGATGTTATTCATATTTCATATTCTACAATTCTACAATTCCTGTCTGGAAAATTCTAGGAAAATCTTCATTGTGAATTCCTTCATAATGACCAAAAACTGATATGAATAAGTGTTGGTCGTTTTACCATTGCCAACAGCGATATCATAATTTTGTCACTGACGTCAAAGGCTGTTCTGCTGTTGATCCAGGTGAAAGTTTAGATAACATTAAGGATTATAATTAATAAATTTTTCATCCAAAAGAATTTATTCCTCAAATTTTGCTAAAGTTGCTTTCTAGAGCAAGTATATTTTTCGTTATGAGTTTAAACATTATTATGTCTTATAATATGAAAGCAATATTAATTTTTTATATAAATTAACACATATTAAATAAACAATAATAAAATCTTGTTCTGAAATCAAAATATTTCTGAGGACCAAAGACGATATCTTTTAATAATTGTTTTATATTTATTTTTAAAGATATAACAATAAGTTAGTTATCCTTGTTGAATGCATTATGTTACATAAGGAAAATGAAATTGAAAAATACTTCTTTTTATCTTATTTACAATTGCAATCCATTAACTTACAATATTGTCTTATCAACAATCAAGCTCTATTTTCGTAGTATGAACTGATTCTATTGATTTGATAGTTCCTACTACATCAATTGACGTTTTTCTACTATTTTACTTAAACTCATATATAACTATATATATTTTATAAAAAAAGTCCTTGATTTTAAGAGCCTTTTTTGTATATATCATTATATGACTATATCCCAATAATGGCCTCTACAAATGTTTTTAGTTATATTAAAAATATGTTTAATGATAAAAATAGTCTCGTTATTTGGAGTTTGGTTTTTAGTGTTGGTTCTAGGGGGCCTGAATGGCCGAGTAGCTAGCGCTCTGGAGCTCGGTACCACAGGTTTCGGGTTCGAGCCCCGGCGGTGCCATGGATGTGTGTAGTGGCTCGGAATCCCCTTTAAACTGTAGGTCCCGATCAATATGATCGTAGAGCGTTGCGGTGTCATTGTTACTCCGTGTCTTATCTTCAAATTCCATGCGCTCCCTGGGTAATGCAAAGTGAGTAACGTCTGTGCAGAGCTTGCCTTAAGGCATCCAGGACAGCTGTCTAAGTGTTTGCTAGCTGCATTAGAACAAAAAAAGTATTGGTTCTAAGGTATGAAAACCAAAACATTTTTCGAAGGCCATTAACAGTGATAAATTAATATTTATTTATGTTATATACATTGTTTATATATACTCATGTTATATTAAAAAACACTGTTTTACAATTTTTGTCTGTAATCATATTACTATTACTTATTTATATTATTTATTTTAGTAAAAATAATAAAAAAATACTGAATCTTATCTTGTGCTGATTATTTTTTGATCATGTTTAATATTAATTTTTAAAGATATATGAAACATAACACTCATAAAAAATAGAAATTAACAATTTTTCGTCTGTAATCATATTACTAATACTTATTCATATTATTTTTTTTACATTATTGATTATAATGCACTTTGACTATTGAGCATTGTATAATTCATATTAAATGCATTTAAAAATGAATTTTTACAAAAATAAATTATCAAAAATTAATTGCCTTGAAAATTAAATTCCTTAATCAAAATTTTATGGTATACTTTAATATTTTATGATATATTTTCAAAAATATATTCTAATTTTTCCAACAGATGATATTTTATCCAGGATTAAAGGCAACTGTAAAATAAATTTAATGTCCTAAAGTAGTTTGCACAAGAAAAAAAGTTTAACTCACTGAGGTTTATATAACTTCATTTGAATTTCTAAACAGCATCATGTACATTCTTATTTTTCATTAATGCGATATTAAATTTCACGCACATTCATAATATTAAAATTGATCATATGATTAAAATTATTTTCAAGAACATTTAACTCAAGGACATTTCAAAAGTATTAACTGCATGGATACAATGCCTGCTAAAAAATTAATTTTATTCGTAATGTAAAATAGTGTGCGTGTATTAAATCCTAATAAACTGCTCAAAATTATTTAAAAATTATATTCAATGCAATGCGATAAAATGAGGTAAACTTTTATAAAGCTGTTTTACTTAAAAATATTTTGTGAAAAATTTTCCTAATAAGGCTCATAAATCGTAATAATAATCAGGGTCAAACATTACATAAAGCAGGGGGTAGACAATATGCAGACGGCATGTGGCCTTGAATATTTTTCCCGCCCGTGAGATTTATCACACTTTTACAAAATATATTTATTTTATAATGGCCAAAGTAGGGAAAACCAATGTATTAAAAAATTACATTATGTGTGCATCCATATATTCAAAAATTAACTGTTGAAATTATGAGAAAAAATTAACTTTGTTTTTAAAAATAGTTTTATTGATGAGTTTACAATTATGAGTTCGCATACTAATTAAATTATTTTCTGCGCATCTCGGAACATCTGATATGGAAATTTCTATGTTTCACTTTGTGACCTTAGTGATGCAGTGACCATCCCTAGATACACACAGTTGATTGTTGATAGGAGAGCAAACCAGACTCTCTGTTGAAGTTATTAGCGCTTTTGGTTCAACTTACGCCTGCGGATCGTTTTTTGTTTTGTTTTGTTTTTTTGTTTTGTTTTTACGAAAATGAAATGGGCCAAATACAAAACACTCTCAAACATAACAGACGCTAACCTGCAACATCCATTACGATGTACAAATATCCAAATTGTGATCGATTTGCGAAAGCTAAGTGAAAGAGCGGAGAAACCAATATCGCACTAGTGAAATAAATATTTTTCAGTGATTTCATTTAAATTTATATATATGTTTTATATTTCATTTTGAGTCTTATATATTTCTTTACAATGTGCGTTTAGAATCATTATTATTATATTATCTATGCCTACATGTAATAATGATAGTCAACACAATAATAATAACTCATTCTGTTTCACTTTTTCACTCCAAAAAAATGTCTATAGTTAGTCTTAATCTAATATAGATATGTATAATTTTATATGCGGCCCACGGAGTTAGATTCATTTCCAAAGTAGCTCGCAAGATCATTTGGGTTGGCCACCCCTGCACTACTAGTTTACAATTGCAATCACAAAATTTTACAATAATACAAGTAGAAGGAGACAAGTATTTACGTAGGGAGTATTTTCATAACCAACCAACATAACTGACGGAAAACAAAACTTTGGTAGTTTTGGCGGCTCCATTCAGGTAACGTGGCTGCTAGCTTAAAGTTACAGTTAGAGCTATATTGCTGTCTTACTAAAGTATGCTATGATTTAAATGACGGAAATGGAATTATTTTATTACAGCGTAGCCTTGAAAAATTCTCCATTTTGAGAATTATTTCATAAATGTATAATAATATTTTATTACTCATTAATCGTCTTTAATAAAGTTAAAACTCTTGTTAAAATTATGCACATATTGCGATGGGCGTGATGCAGTGGTTCGGAATCCACTTTAAGCCGTAGGTCCTGGTCTCCTATGACTGTAACAGCGTTGGGCGTAGTGCTGGACAACCCTACCCCGTAAAAAGAAAACATCTGTCTAGAAATCTGCCAGCAGACAGACGCCCTTGGCCCACCGATATTCCGATATCTGTTTTGAGTAGAAGAAAAAAAAAAAAGTAACATTTATTTTTTAACTTTTGTAACGTTTTATTTCAAAAAAGCAAATATAAGTTCTAATATTTTTTTTGGCATCTAATGCATACATTAAATATCCCAACATAAATGTAATAACAATCAGGATAAAACACTACATAAATTAAAAATTTAACAACTAAAATTTACAATTGCAATCACACAATTTCAAAATAACAAAAACATAGAAGGTGACAAGTTAACATAGAAAGAAAAGTATTTACATAGGAGTATTTCCATAACCAACCAACATGGCTGACGGAAAACAGATTTTTTGCCACTTCCGGTAGATGACATGGCAGATGGCTTAAAGTTGCAGTTAGAACTATATTGCGGTTTTACTAAAGTATGCCATGTTTTAAAAGATAGAGATGGAATTCTTTTACCACAGAATAACCTTGAAAAATTCTTCATTTTGAGAAATATTTCATAAATGTGTAATAATATTTTTATCATTCATTAATCATCTTTAATAAAGTTAAAGCAATTTTGTACAATTCCGCTATCTGTTTTGAGTAGAAAAAAAAAATTATTTTTAGGTTTTGAAAAATGGGTAAAGTTTTATTTTTAAATTATATGCAGCAAATATAGGTTATAATATTTCTTAGCATCTAATGCATGCATTAAATATTCCAACATTTCAGATAGGTATATTACTATAATTCAAATGAATTTGTAACGGTATTACTGAAATTACTATGAAATTTATCTATTTATAAATTTATAATTATCTAAAAAATTGATTTATATAAAAAATTAAATTAATCTAATATTATTTGAATATAATATCAAATTCAATAATAAATAATATCAATTAATATCAAATCAAATTAATGTATATCAATATATTAAATTAATTATCATTATTAAATTCATTATTATCTATTTATTATTTATATCCAAGAGCGCAGAGCTTTTGCTGACTCTGTGTGAGAAGGATATTGATGTCTTTACTATTATGGATGCTAATTTGACAACCGACTGCCTGCGAAACCATCTTTACAGACTCAAAATTGTTCCTTCTCCGATATGCAGCTCTGAGAGGCCATGGACTCCACTCATCTACTGCGCTGTCCTGCTGTGAGCAAGGCTTTCTCGCCGAGCTATGTTGGGAGCTAGAGATATGTTAGATGAATGAACTCTGTTGCAGCATGTTTTGTTGTATTCTCTGTTCTTTTTTATTTTTTCGTTGTTCTTTTTTATTGCTGTAACTGTTCATAATCTGCCATTGGAAATAAAAATAAAAAAATAAATAAAAAAATTATTATTATTTATTTATAAAATTTACCTAAAATATTTTTAAAAATATTCTATTTTGAAGTTACATAAAAAAATGCATATTAATTTTAAATTATAGAAGCGAAAAAAAATTTCATAATTATGAAGCTACAAATAAATTAACCTAAAAATTCGCTTTTTGTAAAAAAAAAAGGAACTTTAGGTATTTTGAAATATTCTTGCCATTCTATACTATCGACACTGTGAGGACACCTGTTATCACTTTTTCATTTCAAAAACAATTCTTGATGTCTAGACTAGATATCTGTATTTCTTGGATTCTTTGAACTTCCATGTGATTTCTTTTTTTTTTTTTTTACTCTATGCTTCAACTTAACTATCTAAATCCCATAACTCCCTACCTCAATAGGCTAGATTTCTCAATGTACTGTTATCTCTATGCTAGAGACTAGTTGTGTCAGGATGTAATAAATCTCTCTTTCTATTTACATTAGTTTATTTACAATATTAGTGCATACATACACATGGCACCTTGTGCCTCTTCTACAATAGCATTAATAGTTAAAAAACCAAGAACCGGTCCCTGACCGTCTTTCTAGCTCGGACGCTCCTAGCGTTCTCCTCGTGGTCTCTAGATCTGACTGCATGTACTTACCACACTCGACCACACAGTTAAGGTCCCAGTTACTGGTCACTGTCGCGACCTCTCGAGGCTCGCAATAATAATTAAACCTTACAGTACTGTGCAATATAGAATAAGTCAATAATTCAAGGTGACGTATAAGCATAGAACGATAAATAGATAAGCAAAAGATATAGATAAACTTTGAAGAACATCAATAACAAACAATAAGCTAAATATGAAAGAATTGAATCAGTTAAAAAAAGTGGTTTAAAATGGTGAAATGAGAACAAAAAAATCCGAAGGTAGCACTTTTTTAGAACGATTTATTTTCTTTTATGCGAATGGGTTCTAACTTATATTTTATACTTTAGTACTGTAGCAATTTTTCCTACTGGAAGAGATTTGGTATTTCAATCCTAGGAGAGAGGTTGACAAGTATATAATAATAATCCAGACACTCACATTTTTCAGCAGAAAGAGTATTGTGGATAATTATATTACGTGCAATTAGTGTTTTGTACTAATGACTACAACCTGTCACTCAAATCTGATAGCAGATATCAGGTATCATGTATAATGAGACCTCCCGAAATTAGCGATTGTCTGTGCAACCTTCACAGGTCGAAACAATTACAGACTGAATATGAACTATACCATGAGTTGTTCTATCCTGACGGGTGATAGACCATGAGCTGAGAAATGTCTACTCCAATGAGATGTGAGGGAAGTGGACACCCCCTTCCCTTAACGCATTGTTTAAAAGGAGATTTTTGGGTTTAAAAGGAGGTTGTTTTCCTATTTTTCTCTAAAGTAATTGAAAAGGCAGTAGTTTCTGTTTGTTTTCAAAGTGAACCCCTATGGGTTTCGTGTATCACGCCGTGTGATAATTAATTTCTGCCGCAGACCAGGCAATTAGATTCTACGTAGACTCGAGAAATCTGAACATTCTCCGACCTTGGAGTGAACTGTACTTGTGATCTAACTATGCATTTGTGAATCAAATTTAAATCTTTAATTTTCTTTTTTTTTTTTTGTAAATAATAAATTATAATAATCCAGAGTTCTGTATTTGTATATATGTAATGCTTGTAAATAAAAATCAAAGTGTTCCAATGATCCTGAAAGTGGCCCTGTGCTTGAAGCTGCTATTGGTCTAATATAGGCCAGTCATACATTACAGTATGAAAGGATTTTAAGCTGCCATATTTTTATCAAAAGTTAAGATTACTATAAGTCATGGTAAATGACGTTTGATATATTATTACTTTTTAAAACAAGGATGAATTCTAAAGAAAATTCAGATCAGCAAATTAATTATAAAATACATTAATTGATACATGATTTATTAATCCATTTATAAGAGGGTTATTGTGTTCTTCATGAAATAATAAATATATAAAATCCTGTGACTAATTTAAACAAACTTATTTAAAGCTAAATTGAATTTTCAAAAATCAAAAAATATTCTAGAAAGATTATTATTATAAAATAATAAAAAATTATAAATATTTTAACTCAGCTTCTTACTTGACACACTTGAGAGAAAAGAAACAAAAATCTCAGCATGTTTTCAACCCAATTGGTACCCCATGTCAAGACGTCATTACCTTCCAAGAATATAGTACATTTTGAATATTTGTAATACTCCTGGTGATAGGTACATCTTTCTTTTTAACCTAACTGACAGACTTCAAAATAACTATTTCAACAGATACCAATAAGTTGCAAAAATATATACAAAAAATATATTTAAATTACGAAAGTTTTAAGAAATATTTATTAAACAAAAAGAAAAAAAATGAGAAAAGAAGATTTTGAAAAAAGAAACGAAACAAAAGATTTTGAAAAAAAGAAACGAAATGTAAGCAAACGATTCTGAAAAAAAGAAATGAAATGTAAGCAAACGATTTTGAAAAAAAGAAACAAAATGTAAGCAAACGATTCTGAAAAAAGAAACGAAATGTAAGCAAACGATTCTGTTTCATAAAATTAATATGTTGGTTTTTCTAATAATGCATGTCGATAATAAAAACAAAATGGCAAATGAACAGAATAATAATAAAAACTAAAAAAAAAGATTATCTGATAAAATGTATAAAACTTATTATTCTTTAAAAGAATGTCTGTAATATTTTTAAGAGTTCTTGACAACAATTTTAAAAAATGAGATTTGTTGTTATTTGAAAATATTTGAGGAATAATTAAGGTTGTTGTGTTAAAAACTAACTGATAAAAGATATATTAATTCATTTATAAAAATTATTCCGTTCTTAAGGAAATAACTAATGTGTAAAATTCTGTGATAAATATATTTAAATCAAAATTGAATTCAAAATCAAAACAATATTCTAGAAAACAATATTGTTATAAATAATTAAAAAATATAAATATTTTAGCTCAGCTTCTTACTTGATACACATGAGAAAGAAAAAAAAATCTCAACATGTTTTCAAAGCAATTGGTACCAACAAGTCATCATGACGTCAAATTTTCAAGAATATAATACATTTTGAATATTTTTTGATCCTTTTGTGATAGAAACATCTTTCTTTTAATCTAACTGACAGACTTAAAAATAACTCTTTCAACCAAAATACTCAATAAGTTGTAAAATATATACTAAGAAATATATTTAAATCACAAAGTTTTAAGAAATATTTGTTAAACAGAAAAAAAGAAGCGAAATGTAAGCAAACGATTTTGAAAAGAAACGAAATGTAAGCAAACGATTCTGAAAAAAAGAAACGAAATGTAAGTAAACCATTCTGAAAAAGAAACGAAATGTAAGCAAACGATTCTGTTTCAGAAAATTAAATTTGTTGGTTTTCGAATAATGCATGTCGATAATAAAAACAAAATGGCAAATGAACAGAATTACAAAAATTATTTAAAGAAAAATTCTTAGATTAAATAAATATAAAACTTATTATTCTTAAAAAAATGTCTGTAATATTTTTAAAAAGTTCTTGAATCCATTAAAATATGAAATTTGTTGTAATTTGGAAAATATTTGATGAATAATGAAGGTTGCTGGTTAAAAACTAATTGATAAAAGATTTATTAATAAATTTATAAGAGAATTATTATGTTCTTAATGAAATAATAAATATATAAAAATTCTGTGACAATTTTAAACAAATTAATTTAAAAACCAAAGTTGAATTCAAAATCAAGAAAATATTCTAGAAAGAATAGTTACAAAATTATAAAAATTATAAATATTTTATCAGTTTCTTACTTGACACACATGAGAGACAGAAACGAAAATTTCAGCATGTTTTCAAAACAATTGCCACCACTATGCCATCTTGAAGTCATTAATTTCCAAAGAATATAATACATTTTTAATATTTATGATCTATCTGGTAACAGATAATAATCTGTCTTTTTTAACCTAACTGAATTTTATAAATATATTTTTAAATGTATATTAAAAATATATTTATATCACGAAAGTTTTCAGAAATATTTATTAAATAAAAAAAAAAATGAAATGTAAACAAACGATTCTGTTTCAGAAAATTAAATATGCAGATTTTCGAATAATGCACGTCGATAATAAAAACAAAATAGCAAATGAACAGAATAATGAAAAATAATCCAAAGAAAAAAAGGTTCTTTGATCAAATTCAGTATAAAACTTATTATTCTTAAAAGAATGTTTGCAATATTTTAAAAAATTCTTGAAAGCCATTAAAAAATGAGATTTGTTGTTGTTCGAAAATATTTATTGATAAAAAATGGCAAATGTACAGAACAAGAAAAATTATATTTAAAAGATTTTTATAAGAATTTTAAAAACGTTCCAAAAATACATGCTGCCATTCAGAAAATAATAACTATGGACGGAATGACCAAAGCAGACAAACTTAAGAATTTTTTAATTTTATTATTGCTTGTAGAATGCTGTAAGTTCTTTTATTTGTAAGATAAATTCTTTTATTTGTAAGATAAATTCTTACATTTGTTAGGTAAGGAATTTGGGCATTTTTTAAAAAAAAAATCTTTTTATAGAGAAAATTAATAATTTAACTATAAATAAACAAAATATTCACATTTCATACTGAAAGTAGTACGTCATAGTATAAATAAAAAAAAAAAATAATTCTTCACATTCAAGTAAATAAAGTGACAGACTACAAAAGAATTAGAATGAATATAGCTATCTAAATGATATTTTTAACTGACATTTGAAATATCGCTCATCAGTTTTCATTTATTATATTACTATTAGCTTAATATTTCTATCAAATTCTTCTCTCCCTTAATTGAAAGAAATCATTATTTTAGAAGTAAAATGATTCTGTTATATAACATTTGAGAAAAGACAAGGTCAATTATTTCAGGTTACTATGTGTATTTAATTCAACACTTTGCATTCAGAAAATATCAAATTCTTGTAAGACAAGCATACAAAAATGTCTTTGTAATGACGAAGGTTATGGCCTATTTTATTAAATAAAATTGTATGAAATTACATCTAGAAAATGAGAAGTGGACTTATATTATGATTTCATATTTAACTTTTATTATTTTTAATAAAAAAGTTCAAACATTTTTTTTTTCTTTTCGATTATTAGTTTCCTTGTTTTCACACAAAACTAAAGAGATTTCTGTTTTCTAATATTTTTGGTTCTGAAAAATCTCTGACTATTATCAACAGTCTTCTTCAATTTTCAAGTTTATTCAATTAATTCATCAATTCCCTGTCTATTTTTCATTTGTGGATTCTTTTTCTATTTAATAATAAAGTTAATCAAATTTAAACTAAACGAAGATTCCAGCAAACATATTAGACATTGATCTCTCACACTTATATAAAATTTTCTTTAATTATTTACCTACTCATAATTTTGATGTTGTTTTGTTAGATGACACAGCAATTATACGAATTTAATAAATAAAATGGTTAATTCAAAAATAAATTTTCATAATGCGTTCACGTCTTTTTCTTTATTTCAGTTTTTAACTATAGTTTTTAAAAAATAATTGGTAAGCAAAGAGGGTTTTGTTTTACTCTTTTGAAGTGTTAATAATTTTTTAACAATTTATACATTTAAGAGGACTTACATATTTATAATCGGGGAGGGGAAAAAATGCAATTGATATTAGGTAAATCTACGCTTTGGGTGCAACGTCCATCTACCTCCTCGTAGTGCACCCGGGCAACGTCTGATATGGCAAAAATGATCTACAAACACGATCTTCAGTCTGGCCCTCAGTGTGAGTTTTCTTTTAGAGTTCTGCAGTGCAAAGCAAATGGATTGTCCCAAAACAAAAGAGAGTACATAATTTAAAAATACCCTTAGGTACTGCTTCTTTGAGGATGTTGTCGCTAGAAACAGTCACAAAGCCCCTGGTGCTATCTTAATCATGATAACCTCTGAAATGGCTCTACAGAAAAATCGGTGGCATTGCTACGGCTTTTCTCTTGGTCCCGATGGTCTCCTCAAGCACCTCCACAGAATTCAACTGATTCTTGACTCTACTCTGTCTCCTATGTGATAACCAGGGAAGACATGAATAGTGTCTCACCCCTTGCTTCCTGCTTTCTGCATGTTCTTCTTTCTGTTCCTTCTTTACGGAAGCGTTATTGGATTGCCAGAGTTATGAGTATGGATTGGGATGCCAGCCCTGTTTCCTATCCTTGCTCCTTTTGCTTTTTTATGATATCTGTTATCCTTTAAATGAGATCATTGAAATAAAATTTTTTTAAAAAATATTTACATTGTGATTTCTTGAGGCTTTTTCATTTTTATTGAAAACGATAGGCAAAGGTTTACGACATTTATTAATTAATAACATACAGTATATCATTAATAAATGCGATAATAATAAAACATTAATAAGAACATGTACTGGTGGAAAATGAAACTGAACATCAAGAAGAAATCAATTTTAAATGAATGAAATTTAGTCAAAGCATTTGTAAGTTAGTAATTTGATAGTTTCAAGATCGTAAGTACAATTCTGCAAGTGTTGGTTAGTTTCAAGATTCTTTGTTAAAGTATGTAAAAACCCGAAAAGTTCTTATAAAATGTGAAATGGATAGTGTATATTAATAATCACTTCACCATTTTGAATGAAAGTATGCAAATGTGCATACAGATGCTGTATATCATTTTGGAATTACATGCTGCACTCACCAGTAAATCAGCACCCTCGCTAAGTCAAATCAGTACCTACAACCATGCTGGTAAAATAGACGACGAGAAGATGGATTTTTCTTTTCGCGATGTTGAATGTACATTAGCCACGATGCATCCTTGATTGCGCTTGATAGTTAACATTTGCATTGTAAAGGCACAATACACTTTCTATATATAGTTAGTAGTTTAGCAAACCATCTTTTCTTTGTTTGGGTGATTTTTGCTCAAAATAGGGTTGCTAGGATCCTTTTATTGTTCAAGAATAGTTCTTGATTGTTGGCAAATATTGGTGACTGGAAGATACTGGCTCAAAATTACTTGGGCAAGCTACACACACTAATAAGAAACTAGTCAAAGAAAAGAAAGAAGAAAATAAGTCACTAAGAAGAGCATCGATCGTCGTATTCTCCACATGTTTGAACATCGCACTGCATGTGCAGGAGAAATTTTGAGCTTGAGTTAGACCT
>BPLR01011918.1:0-22945 GCA_021605095.1 Caerostris extrusa | reverse complement strand
AAGGGGTGATTACATCTAAGTTCTTCACGCTCATCTTTTACCGTTATTTTCGGTTGATTATAAGTTAATACTTTGATACTCAAATAAGCTATATGAATTATGTCGTCAGCACCCGAGTTTTCGTTTCTTATTGCTCACAAACGTTGATTTTATTAAATTCGTTCGATATCAAATACAAATACGATATCTTCCAGCACGCGCAAGCAATGTTGTATAGAAGGTTTTTTTTAGTGCGATCAAATCCTGAGTTTTGATTCCACATTTTATAAGTAATCATACATATATTTCCCTGAAACCAGAGATGTGAGATCTTATAAAGCAGTGAAAAATTATCAGTTGCTTCCTGAGCTTCATGACCAATGGAAAGCTGGAAACCGCTCTACCCGTCATCTCCACCAGGCTACTAGCGGCCAGGGCGTCCCATCACGGAGGTTGGTCTGGGACATCCACTGTCCACAAGCCGGGCATTAACTTCTACTATCCATAAGGGTTGAATTGTTCCCAGCGAAGGCGATTCCTCGGATTATTGAGACTCGAGAGGGTTAGTCATTTCTGCTTACGCGAACTGAAGTACGAAAGGAACTAACCACGCCGAACAATAGCACTCTGGCAACAGGAGACTAAAGCGTCTTCTTCACCTCCAGAGCATTGAATAATCCGGAGCGACATGGCGCGTCTTTCGTTACAGGGCTTATGTGCGAGGGTGCTTGGTTTGATAAAACTGGTTTACCTAGAATTGGTTTCACTGTATGGATTCTTTAAACAGGAGGAGGAGTTTTCCTGAAAGTCAGTTTGCATTTACTAAGAAAGTATTGTTTAGAAATCTATGGGGACTCCTATGAAATTTAAATGCTTTTTCAGAAAACATTTTCACTTTGCTGACTGGTTAAGTGAGGAATGTGTTTCATGAATTATTTGTATGCTGTAGAAATGGGGTTTAGCACAAGACGACTCACGTTTTATAACAAATAGGGATGCAAAATGTGATAATAAAAACATAATTATGCGAATCACACTGGTTATTATCAACTAATATGTTAACAATTTCCTGATATACATTATATTCACTGTAAGCTAAAGGAGTTGTAGGCAATATAGGTAAAGTTATTTTCTCTAAATGCCACATTACGCGATGGCATCATGAGAATAGAAAAAATGAGACACTATTGAATATAAATAATTATGCTGTGATGATGCTTTATAAAATATTTAATATAAAAAAGAATCCTCTATAAGTTGGTTACAATGATGTTATTACTGGAAACATTGGGAAAGAATGAGTTCATCATTGCTTTCATAACTAACAACAATCAGGTACTGTCCAAAAACTCAATCAACAAATTTGTAATTTCATTATTTGCTATGAAACTTAATATGATAAAAATTTTCTGAGCGTTAAGGCGATGCTGCAGAATATTGTCATCTACATCTCGCATTACAATTTGTTTTTCAATAGCTATAAAGATATAAATTCCAAATACATATATTTTTACAACTAGCTTCTAACTCTATAATCCACACCAATACCAGCACATACACCTAACATATTGCAGAATTGAAACAAAGCACAAATTTTGAAGTACAGCTCTTCCTGGGCGAACGCGAGGCAGGCTACTAGAAATACCCCCTAATTTACGCACAGGCGCTCTATATGTTGACGCCTCATCACACGATCGAAATCGGCCACGAATGTATTATTAACTTTGAAGACTTTATTTAGAAACTTTTTAACATTTGGCTGAACGTACTGTAAACAATATTTATGGATGTACCACATCATGAAAGTATGAGATTCCCTTTAATTAATAGTGTTTTTGATGACTTATTTTTATTCTTTTTTGAAATTCATTCCTCTATATATATTAAATTTTTATAATGTATTTATTTTTTAAATGATATGTATGTATTAGGAAGTTTACTGAATTTAGGTAGATGGCAGCTATTTTTTCAATGGAAATGCCATCCCTTACCCCCTTATATCGACTACTCCCCCATGATTTTTTTTGATAGCTGCAAAAGCAGTGCTGTTGCAAAACATTCAAGTGATTGCTTACGTGACAGCAATGTAGGACATTTATGTATGACGGCGAAATGTTCTTCGCTCCACAGGAGAGGGGCCAGACATTGCCAGAAAATGTTGCGTCAAGGGTCAGGAACACACTGATGCTATTTATTCGAACATCATGTTATGCAGTATATTAGGAAGTTTTGCTCATTTTAGTAATGGAATGACTATTCCTTGCCCTGTATATCACTTCCGCTACTGTTTCTTGAAATAATGCATACACGATGGGCTGTTACCAACATTCAGTGTGATTGTTCACGCTCAGCAATACAGACAGACAAAAATCTTACAGAGAAGGTGGCCAGCACAATGAAAATGGTGCATGATCCAAAGACCCCGATGCTGCTTATTCAAAATTATTATCCGTGGAGAGTTTTATAATGTACATCTTTTTTAATACTGTACATGCATTTTCAATATTCAGCATAGTAAGTTTGGCAAAATCCATTTTCATTGCATTCTTTGAAATGATTGACAAGTTTCGGCACCGTGATTACATGCTTTTACAAAAAACGATGTATTCTAATGATGTCTTCGATTAATGATGACATTGGAAATGATGACAGCGTGTTAAATAAAAATAAAATTATATATCGGAAAAATATTTTTTAACTAATTAGAAAGTCAAAGCTAATTGTTTTATATACATAGTCAGACTTTTATGCTTTTAATTTTTTATATCAATTGAATTTTTCTATTTTGTGAAGTAAATAATAAAAGTATATTTTTATATGGGTACAAGCATTATTTAACATATATATTTTTAAAAGTGTATCATTTTTTAAGTTATCTATAAAAAGATAAATATAACTCAAAGGGAGGTTAGCTAATTAGTTGAGTTTTTTTTTATATATAACATACTATATTAGCAAAATGTTATAAATAAGAATAACAAAATATGCAAACAAAAAATGTTGACGTATATTCTAAAATAAATCTTATTAAATAATTCTTTAACTAGCCAATTACAGTTTGCTTGATCCTTCACTACTGATACAGTAAGAGCATCCATGGATTTCTAAAAAGTTCAAGTTTTTTTGAACCTGGGAAGTGAACTTCATTATTATTCCCAGTTCCATCTGAGTTCCGAGATGCATATATCAGTATGCAAAATGTTTTCCAGACAAGATGGAAGCTCACATAAGACCTGCCAATACTCAGTATCTAGTCCATGAATATTTTCTTTTCAGTCTCAAGAAAGAAAAGAAAAAAAGGAATGTAGTACGTGATAGGGCCCTAGACAAATACTAGTACATGTCTCAAGCGCATGAGAGGCCTTGTCCTTATAGGACGTTAGGAAAGAATGACTATTACGTGCTCGTTTGTATCGGAATAGGTGATTTCCATTTCTATTTCTTTCCGTTCTTGTTTCTTTATAGCTTATCGGTTTTCGATTCATATTAAGGAACCTAAAATGCTCCGTTCATTTTTCTTGCACACAGTGCAAATGGTGACGCGGATTTATTATTCAAAAATTGTCACCAGAAATATTTTGAGATCGATTTTGTTATTTTCAACTCGATTTGAGCTTCTACCCGTAATAAAAGTTGTTTAAAAAATAGATTCGTCTTTCCAATCAGCTTTTCCAACGACAAGTACCTTCCTCCCATTTCCCTTATCTGACAAAAAGTTCCGTGTACTTGTATAGTAAGTCAATCCGGTTGAAAAATTATTTTTCGATGAAAATGGGTGCCGTTTGTCCGTTCATTATTTATATTACTTATGCAACATAGAAAAAGTATTACATTAATGTTTTGGAAACGCGTAGAAAAGTGATAGGGGACTGAAGGGATATTCGGTGAGTTATTATTTAGGGTTCGAATTGCTTATTTTGACATTTTATCAGCTCACGAATGATGATGTATAACAAAACGAAATTAATGATTTTATTAAATTAATGAGTTTTTCAATCCGTCTCATCTGCTGTGTATTTCATCCCACACAGTGATTACAATTTTTTAAATTTGTATCGAATAATCTTTTTTTTCATATTTTTTAAATAATTACAATTATGCATCATTTAATAAAATAACTTAATTATTAAATTAAACGTTAATAGGTATTTGTTCGCAATAAAAGAAAAAGCTTCTTTTCTAAGCTTCATTTTCACCCGATACCAAAGCTACATTCCACAAAATGAAATGAAAAATCAGGAGAAGTTCATCGCTCTTGCCCATGTTATTACGTTTCGCTGACAATAACATAATCCAATTAAACAATCGAACAGAGAGTTGTCAGAACGGCTCGTGTATTGTTTTGTTTAATGCATTATCTACCGCCATGAGTATCAAACTTCTGCATCGACAGGAAACAAGGAAAACAAAGTGTTAACTGAAATAGATTGTAATATTTTTCAGGCTTACTGAACAGAAATGATTTGTTGATTTTATTTAATGAAGTGGTAGCTCATTATTTATTTATTGCTTTTGGAAATAAAGAATTCTTGACATAATAAATCGGCAGCATTGAAAATAATTGCAACTTTAGTTCTTTCTGAAAATAAGTTTCAACTGATTTTTATTAACAAATCAAGAAATTTTAAACTATTTAAATAATCCTGATCTTCATCTTCAATACAATTAATGTACTCCTTATATGTCCATATGTGAAGAATAATCGAAATTATGATGAATTGACTTCAATCTAAATTTAATAATTCACAATATTTTATTTATTGTTCATAAGCAGTTGATAATTAAGGGACATTTAATCTTTATGCCATAATAGGGCTGAATCAGCTGTTACTCATTTTGTACTGCCCAGGGTACGTGTAGCAAAATTTATTAATAATGGATAAAATAGAGATTCAAACTAAAAGGAATGTTTGAGAAAAATGTATCTTTCTTCAAAAAAAAAGTTTTCCTGCAATATATGTACAAAATTGAAAGTAGATAGAGAGTATTGATTAAATCAAGAATCTTGTGCAGAAAAAAGTATGATCAGAAATCGTTTAATATTACTATACGCAATGTATGAAGTAGACGTGCGCAGATTTCTTATAAAACTATTGGTTATGTGGCTGCGTTTTCATCATTTCTCCAATCCCTGTTTGTTTGATATATTCATTTTCTGTATATCATAGCTAGTGATAATGGGCTGTCCCGCTATGCGATATTATCGGGAAATCTACGTGTCGCTTGATTTTTCAGTACAATGGGTGCATCTCCATTTTTTTCATTTATTATGAGTTATTGGAAGTGAAGAATATTTAATATATATATATACATATACAGTATATACAGTCAATCCTTTAAAATTTTATTGTATCGGTTAAAAGAAATTAATGTCTTCTGTCAGTTAGAAACATCATTTAAGCCAATGTCTTCTGCCTTCTCTTATCCCAAAATATCGCAGTTTGGTAACGCTTTCCAAATTAGTAACTCGTAACAATACTTTTTTAACAATATTTTTTTGACAATACTTTTAAGTCGAAATATAGGGGAATATTAAAAGTTTGAGTGCCCAGATACGATGTCTCGATTATTTGTACAGTGCCTCACACAATATCAATTCAAGGAGGGGAAAAGAGTTGTTTGTGGTAATATTGAACACGATAAACTTACAGACATGAGAGTCCATCTGATCAATTCTTAATTTCCAGAAAGCACTCGTATGAATCTAAACTAGGATAGAACAATTATGAAAATGGAGTCAACAAAAAGCTGATAATAATTTAAGAGCTGATAGTAATCAAATAACTAATTTCATCTTGGATTAATGCTTATAAATAATCCTAATAACAAGCAATTTAAAATGTTTTATGTACATTCAAAATTTTTAGACAATTTAAACTAGAAAATTCTCAAATTACAGTTTTCCTGAAAATATTAAACATTAAATTTTTATTTTTTAAGAAATAAAAGTTCGTTTTTTTTAATTCAGAGAATTTTCTGTTCTGGAGTATTTCTTTGACATAAAAGTTTTCCTTTTCTTTACAAATAAACAGGGGACTAGAATTTTATCGATTCGCCTGTGAGACTTTAAGAAAATCTTTGAGTTTCCTAGAACTTGAATTTTCCTTGAGTTTGGAAAGAGTAAAACATAACTTTATCTTTCTGTCTATTATTTTGCAAAAGTTTAAGTTTCTTGGCGACTAAAATTTCTACTTTCGAAATTCTAAGAATTTTTATTATTTTATATAAATTAGTATATATTAACATGAAATAATTATTTCTACTGAAAAATTTGAGAATCTTTTCTGTGAAAAAATATCTTTATAAGTTTTTTTGAGAGTTTGTATGTTTTATTTAAGAAAAAAATATTATTTAAAACTATTTTTATTTTCTCATTTAATGTCTCACGTTTTAAGCCATTTTATAAAAAAAAATCGTCTAATAGTCCGATTTCATTTGATTTAAGCGTTTTTGTACTTCAAAATAGAGTTAAAATATTGTCAGTTATAAAACAGTGGCATAAAATACTGATTTTTAGTTTTTAAAATGTTTTAAAATGTTTACTTACGTTCAATAAGATCACTGAATGCAATCATTGTCATTTGTCAAAAGATTGACTTGACTTAGCATGTGATTGGCTTCAAGGGAACTTCTGCTGCAGCTCTTCTGGCAGCAAGCACACAGCATTGGAGGGTAGAGAGTTCTTCTGACATCCACAATTCCTCATCGAAATAATCATTACAGTTGATGCGATGTGAAATTCAAGCAATGCCAATTTAAAAGTTACACTATTTGAGTTTTCTGTCGAGAATCAAAATCCGACGCAAAAAACTTTGATTTTGTTGACAGTTTTTACAATTTTGGTTATAACAACATATTTCTATAGGATATACTTACATATATTGATTAAATATTGTTCTAAATTAAATGACTATTTGTTATTTTTTAAAAAAGGCTGCTTTTAAGTGTGCTGGAAATTTAATTTCAAAGTATAAAAATAAAACATTTGCTTAATTTTTATATGGGATTTATTTTTAGTCACTAACTTTTTTGATAATTATAAAAATTCAACCAAAAATCACCATTGTTGATAATCCACAAAGATTCAGTTTTTTTTGCTAAATGACATACCTTTTTTGCATGGAATAAATTGTATTATTTTTTTCCTAATTTTCATTTATCTAGATGTACGCTTAAACATTTAAAATTATATTGAAATGATTTTTTAAAGAATGTTTGTACTTTAATTAAAAGTAGTAATAGTCATGAATATTTTATTAATATTATAATATCTTCATATCTAGGATATATTAAATAAATTATTTAACTTTTGATATCAAGGTTTAAACATTTAAATCTCTTTAGTAACATGAATCTACAAGTATTTTAAACTGAACTATTTTCATCACAAATATGCAGTTCTAAAATAAATCCCATAATCATACAATAATAAATACTTAAATTATATGAAAACGTTTACAGAATTAATGAGACGCTTAAATGAGTTAAAGTACTTTTTGAGAAATTCAGCAATCATTCATATTTTACAGACATTCTGAAATACTTTTTCAAATAACTGTAAAAATTGTTCTCAAATCGAATATTTGTAAAAGATAAATGAAAATCATTTCCCTTCAATTAAACAGTTTGCTAAAATAGATTGTTAATTCTTCCAGGTAATTCAAAATGAATATAAATACTAATCTGTAGAACTTATTACTTTTCCCTGTTTTGATCGTTAAAAAAAAAAAAGAGAATCGTTAATGAAAATCGATTTGTTTTCCATGATTTCTGTTTGTTCCTCTGCTACATCAAAAGGCTCGTTTAATTGTTTTCTAATAATTA
The DNA here is from genome assembly GCA_021605095.1 of Caerostris extrusa. Taxonomy (NCBI): domain Eukaryota; kingdom Metazoa; phylum Arthropoda; class Arachnida; order Araneae; family Araneidae; genus Caerostris; species Caerostris extrusa. The sequence continues at coordinate 15,142 of BPLR01011918.1, read as the reverse complement.
ATCGTTTAAGTAAACATGATGAGTGTGTTGTTGAACAGGAGATTGTTTCGGATCGATTCACCAACGTCAATTGAACGATTCAATGCAAATTGTTCAGGCAAATCAGAACAATGCTACAGAGAATGAATGATTTTTACTTGTGTTTACAGGTTGTTACAGAATCTTGTAATTCTTTATCGAATTAGCCTTTTTAGAAATAATCTTATGTATTTAGTCAATCCTCTACATATAACATATAATCTTCTACATCTACATATATATATATACACACCCCACACACACGTATATATATATATATATATATACACGTATATATGTGTGTGCGGCCTAATGGCCAATTAGCTAGTGCTCTGTCCGTTGGTATGGTATCACAGGTTTTGGTGGTGGCACAGAGGTTTGTTATTGTCCGGAATCCACGTTACATTGTAGGTCTCTGTCTAATTAGGCCAAAGTGTGCCCAAAATGACCGTATAGCAACAAATCAAACCATATATAAATATATATTGTTCTTAGAATATGATAGTAATTTTTTGGATTAATGAATAATATTTCAATATGCTACAGATTTCACCCCATTCTTGCAAAATATTGAATATATTGTAAAATAAAAAATTGCCACTGAATATCTTTTTATGTTTTTTAAAGTTCTTATTTTTAACTGAAAATTCCTTGAAAATAAGAAATTACTTAATAGCAGAAAATTATGCCGATAAGTGATTACATTATACAACTTTGTACATTTAATTATAGGAGTAGTTAGATTAGAAAATATTTAAGTGGATAAATATATTAGTTAATAAAACACAAGGCATTAACTATGAAAGACTGATGAAGCTGACTGAGACTGAAACTGTCTGGACAGCCATTCTTATAAACAGCTGTATTTATTTTTAAGAAAAGAAGATTTCTTTTGGGAAAAAAGAAAAACGGTTTAACATTTTTAACACTTTATAAAATGTAAATTATACTATTCCTTTATGAAAGAAAGGAAAATTTAATGAAAGATAATTAATAATAATTCTACTCGGGCTGATTTTTTGGTTGAAATAAAATTGATATATATTTATTTTAAGAAAAAGATACATTTATTTTTAGAAAAGGATATTTATTTTCAGGAAAAGAAGAATATTTTTTAACTTTTACTTTAAAAACTCTTTTACAACTTTTTTTCTAAAAGTTTTACTGTTTAAAAACTATTATATAGGCAAAAATATGTTCTTCGAAGATAAACTGTTAAAAAAAAAGAAACCCTCAAAAAAATAATAAATAAATAATTAAATAAAAATTTCCACGACTTAATAATTATTTTTCTAAGGAAATAATATTTATCTTAAATGCCTTTTAATAAGCCTTAGTAAAATAGATAATGAATAAATATTTATTAAATTTCAAAATTTACAATAATTTACCTTCAAGAGATTTTTAAAAGTTTTTACCCCATTTTGTTTCTTAACTTTCACAAGTTTATGTCTAGTATAGTTCATTAAGCGGAGTTTTTTTTTTCTTTATCCTTATAAAAATTCAGACTGAAATATTTCAATGTATTGAATTTTAGCTTTTTATTAGCATCACAACGACATGAAATATTTCGTTTGTAGTGAATTGATAAATTAATTAATTATTCTAGATCACACTAGACTCCTAATTAGCTAGTTAATGCGTGATTAAAAACACAAATTTTTCAATCTTTTTGTTTACTTTGAAAATTTTGAAAGACATTATGCATAATTAATCTTGTTCATATTTTTTTGAAGTTACATTAAAAAATCTTTTCTTTAAGAAATTTTCCAAAAGTTTATATAGTGTGGACAGTAATTAGTTATTGGTTTGGTTAAAAGTAATTAAATAAGTTTTCACAAAGAATTTCTATTTAGAAAAAAAATATTCGTAAAATAAAGAATGTATAGAAATCATTCAATTTTAAAATTTATTTTGTAGCTAGCCGTAGATTAATGAATGAATGGTAAGAATAGTTTAAAAGACGAAAGTTGACAAATATTTTTAAAAAATTCTGGAAAATATGTTGAATATTAATAAAAATAAATTATAAAAATTCCATTGATTTTTTTTAACTCAAAATAAGTAATTTTGCTTCTTTGTGGAATTATTTAATAAATTTTGTGATAATTATAGATATTATAATTATAGATTTTCTAATAAATAATAATTGTTACAAATTACTTACCCAAATAGAAAATTTTAGTGAACTGGTTAAAATATTTATTACGAATCTAACTATTGATCAAAAATAATTAAGATGTCTTATGGTACTATATAACTACAAATAGTAATATATATAAATTGTAAAAAAAAAAAAATCAATAAGCATTTAAAATATGTTTAAAAAATGAATTCTAATATACAGGATGATTATAAGTTCCACTTCCGAAATATCGTAAAAAGAACCACTTGTCACAATGAATTCAAATTTGAACTGAAGATACTTAAAGATGGAGGAAACGGTACGCCATCAAAAACTGTTCCAAAGTGTATTAATAGATGGCTCTGTAAGCGACATAAGTGAATTTTGAAGTGAATTTGGCTGCCAGTGATATTTTGAATCGAATGTCACCGTATTTGGCATGAGTTGCATATTAAACCAACTATTGTGTTCAATATGCTTGATTGTTTCTGTTTTATGATGGAAAAAATTACTTTGAATTCATTCAACAGTTGTTACACTGTTAGTTGAAAGCCCATCCACCACAGCAAGGCCATTAAAATTGGATTGGAAAAAAATCAGTGGAACTTTATTTGGTACTTTTTTTTTATGTAATACCGTTTATCCATTCTTCAAGTATCTTCAGTTCAAATTTGAACTCACTGGGATGTTCTTCTTTTTTTTCACTGCATTTGAAAGTGGAACTTTAATTATAATCACCCGATATGTAACTGTACTTCGCTTACTATTTGAAGACAAATTCACAATTTCAGAAATTATGAATAAAGACCATATTATTCAAAATTTTGGTTAAAGGGCATTAATACTCTGGAAATAACAATGGCAATCATTTTATTCTGATACATGGAATATCAATACCATACATACTCTTCGTACAGTGATAGCAGTTTTAATAATCATAATGTATAATGAATAGTGAGTGGGCGAATCGTTTTTTTTTTTTTTTATAATGAATTGTAACATTCATTTAGAATTCTTTGATCTAAAACAGGAGTAGTAATCTGAAAAAGTCAAGTTTCACGTTTACTTTTAAAAGTATTAAAAATGTTTCGCGTTGTGTGTAGGCGCGAAAAAGTTCCTCAGTTTCAATTTCTGTTTACGTATAGTTTTTTATTTTTGGTTTCGCAATAAACCTTCAGGTTCTTTCTTTCCTTCTTTATGAGATCTAAAGCTTATTTATTCATTACTGTGTGTGTGGGACATTAAAAGACATTCCTCGATTCAAATAATGATAAAAAAATCATTTTTAAATGTTACATAGGCGTGGAGTATATTATTTTGTTATCTTTTCGTACGAAATCAAAAACATTTTTTTGTTAAATTTTATCACGTATTTACAGAAACATTCGGAATTCAAGAAGATAAGCTTTTTCTCATAAGATCAAATTCTTCGCTAAAGTATCAATTGATTTGCAACATGCTTTCATTTTAAATGTTCAAGAATTAATATTTTCACAGATGACTTATATTTCCACATAAATTCAGGAATTTTAAAATTTATTTCATTGAATTCGTATGAATTAGACAGAATTAGATACAGTTTTGTAAACACGTTTTACATATCAGATATTAACTTGGCAATTTTAACAAGTTCACACCATAAACATTGGCAGCTAAAAAAATCGATTTATTTTCTTTAGTTCAGATAAATTTAAATTTGTGGTTAAAATATTTTTGTTGCCCCTTTTTTTAATGAAGACATAAAAAATAACCTATTGATAAGGAATTAAAATGTTTCAGGTTTATAACTGGCGTGTAATAAACACATGAGCCTGTATGGCTATATTTCAAAGTATTTATGTATACTTATTTTCTAAATACTATTCTACTACGATTCTTGTGAAAGTACAATGAGATTAATAAATTACAGAATTCGGTTCTAAATCTAATATCACCATGAATAATAATATCAATTATGATCATCATCACCACTAATGTCACTATGGTTAATCTAATGTCATCACGATTAACAATTTAAACCATGATCACTATAAACCACTAATGTCACCATGATTAATCTAATGTCACAATTTGGTTCGAAATTTAATGCTTAACATTCGGTTCCAAATTTGATAGCCCCCATGATTAATTTAATGTCACCAATAAGTTTGGAAGTTTAAATTTACCATGGTTAATAATGTCAATCTTGACCACTATAAACCACTAATATCACCAAAATTAATCTAATGACATCATTCGGTTCGAAATTTTTTTCTTCTTTTTTTTTTTTAATGCAACTGGCAATTAGACTGGGTATCTTTTATGCCATAAATGCTGCGACGTTACTCATAGCACTGCCCAGGGGTGCACGTAAGCTTGAAGTTAAGTCACGAACGCTGAGTAACAATGTCCCCACCTGCAACTCTACGTCATGTTAGACCGGACCTACGGTTCGAAATCTAATGTTACTATAATTAATCCATAAGCTAGAAATTTATTTCGGAAGAGTTCGTGGAGATGGTCAGCATAGTACAATTCCCCTTGGAAGAAACACTGGAGAATACTTATTCCAAATTGATGTAGAACTGATGAGTCCAACCTTCAATATTATAACCTTCCATAAGTCATAACCTTCCTTTAAAGACGAACCTTCTTCTACAAGAAGCCGATTCAGATGGAAATGATTTCATCATCATCTTATTCTTACTACAGCGGTTTCCTACATGAAGTAATAGTATTTCCTGTTGGTTTAAGTGAAAATAATGACGGACATTTGCAAAAAGTGTTAAAAATGATTAATTGGAGCAAACCTAATGGCTGATTAATTAGTTGTCACTAACCAAACCTATATTAATCTCATTGGGCCATTATGTCTAAGCCTTCGATTAAAGGTATGGGAAACCTGCTTCAGTAATCCGACTCAGGTGGACATAATTTCAGCAGCATCTTAATAGCAATGCAGCGATCCCCCTATATGGGATAGGTGCATCTCTAAAGAAAGGATCGTTTTGGATGTATGTGAAAACATTTTGCGGGAAAATTTAAACCGTGGTCAGGAAGTCATAGGAACAAACCTAGAAACTGATAATGATTGACTGTCACTAGTCCTTCTTACTGTACAATTATGACTAAGATCTTGTTTAAAGCAATGGTAAAACTGTTTCCATAATGAATGCGATTCTAATGAATTTATTATTATTGAACATAATGCGGAATTCCTACATGAGGTAGGGATACCCTGGCATACATGAAGGATCGTTTAAGGGGATATCAGTGGTAAACATCAAGAATTTTTTTCTAATGCAGCTGGCAAACACAGACAGCAGTCTTGTGCCTTAAGGCAAGTGCTGCTGAACGTACTCACTTTGCATTACAGAGGGCGCGTGTAACCCGAAGATAAGCCACCGGCGCGGAGTAACAATGCCCCCGTAACGCTCTAAAATCATATTAGACCGGGACCTACTTTTTAAAGTGGATTCCGAACCTCTACAAACAACCATGGCACCGCCGGGACTCGAACCTGAAACCTGTGGTACCGAGCGCCAGAGCGCTAGCCACTCACCATTTAGGCCCCCCAGATCAAAAATGTAAAAAAAGGGAATAATAAGATTCGACCTAGTAACTGATTGTTGATTAGCTGCCTCTACCCCACCCAACAATAATTATAGGGCGATTACATCTGAGACTTTCTTTTTCTCTTTTGTCGTTCTTGCGAGTCAAATTCTTTTTTTTTTTTTTAAATAAAAGCATATAAGGGTCATACGTTTGAGACTTTTAATTCCATCTTACTTTCTTAATGGTGAATTTATTAATTTGTTCCATATCAAACAAATACAATCTTTTCTTGCATGAAGATGTTAGTAACGTTTTCTTTTTCACAATGAGAATAATGAAGTGTTCATAAATAAGAAATTTTCAGGCATTTCATTATTAATCGTATATTCCGGAATCGAGAAATATATCTAACACAAAAACAGTGAAGTATAATTAGCAGGAAACCAAATGGCAACTTCGACTCCAACGTCCCAATCATCCCCACCAAACTAGCCAGCCGATGTCCCATCACAGTTAATTGGGACCATCCCTGTCCTAAACCGGACAACCTTCTGCTCCAGGGTTAATTGTTGTTCCCCCAGTGACAATTCCCCGGATTAGGACTCGAAGGATTAAGTCATTCGCCGCAGGCAAATGAGAAACTTCACTCCGCCAATTAATAAGCACTCGGCAACAGGGAGATAAAGCGTCTTCTTCACCCATTCGAAACATTGAATAATCCGGAGCGACATGGCGCGTCTTTCGTTTTTGCAAGGCTTACTGTGGAGTGTGGTTGATAAACGGTTTGAAATTGGTTTCACTGGGTTCTTTAAAAGAGAGGATGTTTGTCTGAAAGTCGAATTTGCATTTTCAATTATTATTTTAGAAATCTGTGCGCCTCTCCATCGAAATTTAAATGTTTTAAACATTTTGACACTACGATTGCCGATTAAGGGAGAATGTGTTTATAGATATTTCCCCACTGTAGGAATGAGATTTAACAAGACGACTCACTTTTTACAACAAATAGGGTTGAAAAATGATATTAAAATATGATTATGCAGATTACACTGATTACTAAATAATATTTAGCCTTTTCTTGATGGAATATATTAACTGAATGCCAGCGTGTGGTAGACAATACAGGTAAAATTATTTCATAAATGCCACACATTCCACTCTGGCACATGAAAAGTAAAAATGAGACAAAATATTGAAAATAAGTGATTATTTTGTATGCTACTTTATCACTAATAAATATTTAATATAAATGAATTATTATAAGTTGGTTACAATTATATTATTATTGCAAACATTGGAGAGAAAGGAATTCTTCATTGCTTTCCTAACTAACAACAATCGGGTACTCTTCCAAAAATTCAATCAATAAATTTGCAATTTTATTAGCTATTAGAGACTTAATAAATTCCTATTTTATTTTTAGGCGTGAAGGCCCTGCAGAACTTACATTACAAGATTTTTCAATAACTAATAAAGGTATAAATTCCAAATCATTATCAGCTTTTAACCTTTAATACACAAAAATACCAGCATTTACACATAGCATATTGCAAAAATGAAACCAAGAATAAATTTAGTACAGCTCTTCCTGCTCAGACGCGTTACTCTACTAAGATAATTCTCAACAATGCGAGCAACAGTGTGATTGGCTCTTTAGCGTTGACTCATCATCACGAGTTGGCGCAATATCGGCAACGAATATATTAACTTTGAAGATTTTACTGATGAAACATTTAGCAATTGGCTGAACTTAGTGCAAACAGAACTGTCCCCAGTATTTATAGATACCCCACATCATGAAATTTTAAGATCCGCAGTGTTTTTAAGGACTTGTTTAATTCTTTTAGAAATTCATTTCTTTATGTATAATTAAATTCTTAAAAGTATGTGCTCTATTTAAAGGACAATGGACATCATGTCATGGACATATCAGAAAGTGTGCTAAATTTAGGTAGATAAAAGAGTTATCAGCCACTAATTTAGTACTTTGTCTAAAGAATTAATTTAGTAAAAGAATGGCCATTCTTTTCACTGTGTATTATTCCACCAAACATTTCTTAAAAAATACATAAGATGGACTGTTACAGGCATTTAAAGTGATCGTTCTTGCACAGCAGTTCAGAACTTCATACACTAGACGCAATTTCTTGCCCACAGAGAAGGCCAGCACATGCTGCACTTCTTTGGCACCATTCATGACTATATTCTCATCATTGTGACGTGCTATCCACGCCATCTGGTGGTTCCTGTAATTTGCATATTCTTCTTCAAGATGTGTGTGATAATTCTACAGGTGAAATTTTTATTTTAGAGTTCTATTTCTGTGTGATTCTGAATTATCCTTAATTTATGGACATGAGTTTATTATTAATAAAAATAAAATTTATAAAAAATGCAAACAAAAGGTCTGACATCTTTTTTAAGTAACCGTAAAATATATCTTTTAACTAGCCAATTAGGGTTTTTGCAAACCTTCACTACCAATCCAACACAGAAAACCATTAAAAAAAATTTTTTTTGAACACCAGTGAAACCTCAATGATATTCCAAATTTCCATCGATTCCGAATGCACATATATTGTACAAAATATTTTCGAACAAGATGGAAGCCCAAATAAATAAGACCGGCCAATACTCGGTATCTAGTCCATGAATATTTTCAGTCTCACGAAAAGAAAAAAGAAAAAGTAGTACGTGATAGGGCCCTAGACAAATACTAGTACATGTCTCCAAGCACATGAGTGACCTTGTCCCCTCATAGCACGTTAGGAAAGAATGACTATTACGTGCTCGTTGCCTATCGGAATAGGTGATTTCCATTCTATTCCTTTCCGTTCTGTTCTTTATAGCTTATCGGTTTTCGATTCATATTAAGGAACCTAATGCTCCCCGTTCATTTTTCTTGCACAATGAAGAGTGTGACGCGGATTTATTATTCAAAAAATTGTCTCCAGAAATATTTTACCCAAATCGATTTTGTTATTTTCCACTCGATGAGTTTCTTACCTGACTATCGTTTAAAAAAATAGATTCGTCTTTCCAATCACTTTTGTAACGACAAGAACCTTCCGCTCCTTTTTTCCCTTATCAGACAAAAGGTTCCGTCTACTTGTGTAGTAAGTCAATCCGGTTGGAAATTATTTTTCGATGAAAATTGGCACCAGTTTCTGTCCGTTCATTATTTATATTACTTATACATATCGGAAAAAGTACATTAATGTTTTTGGAAACGTATAGAAAAGGGTATAGAGACTGAAGGATATTATTCGATGAGTTATTATTTAGTAGTTCAAATTGATTATTTTGACATTTTATCCTCAGAACTCGAATAATGATGTAAAACAAAAAACGAAATTAATGATATAATTAAGTTTATGGTTTTTCCAATCTGGGTATTTTCTTCCAGACTGTGATAACAATTTTTAAATTTATATCGATGTAGTTGATGGAGAGGAATTTCAGCCATTTAATTTTCTTGTTTCTGAAAAGAATTTTGGCCCTATGGTAACATGCAAATATGTCTTGTAGAAAAACTCAGGTTCCAATAATTTCGTGGTATCCATTACATCCTTATGATAGGGACGAGAGATATTATTTTAGAAGTCGTTATTTGGGAATTAAAATTGATTATTTTGACATTTTTATTCTCAGCTCACGAAAGATGATGTATAACAAAAACAAAATTAATGATTGTATTAAATTTATGATTTTTCACAGTATGACTTATCTGCAGAACACTTCAATCCAAAGTGATTATATTTTTTTATATTATTTGATTGTTACAAGAAAGGTTTATATTTTACTTAAGTAAACACATTATTTTACATTCAGATTATGAAAAGTGTATAGTTTTTTTATCTGTAAATTCATAAAACAAAATGTTATTATTAAGAAAGAATTATAACAATATGCAAAAAAAATATCTGGCATATTGAAAGTAACTTTAAAATAAACCTTTTAACTAGCCAATTACGGTTTTGGCAAACATTCACTACAAAACCAACACGAAAATCCATTAAAAAAATTATTTTTTTTTAACAAAAGTGAAACCGCAAAGTTATACCCAATTTCCATCGATTCCGAATGCATGCGTTATGTACAAAATATTTTCGAACAAGATGGAAGCCCAAATAAATAAGACCTGCCAATACTCAGTATCTAGTCCATGAATATTTTCTTTCGGTATGACGAAAGAAAAAAAGAAATGTAGTACGTGATAGGGCCCTAGACAAATACTAGTACATGTCTCCAATCGCATGAGAGGCCTTGTCCCCCTTATAGGACGTTAGGAAAGAATGACTATTACGTGCTCGTTGCCTATCGGAATAGGTGATTTCCATTCTATTCCTTTCCGTTCTGTTCTCTATAGCTTATCGGTTTTCGATTCATATTAAAGAACCTAAATACTCTCCGTTCATTTTTCTTGCACAATGGAGAGTGTGACGCGGATTTATTATTCAAAAAATGTCTCCAGACATATTTTACCCTCATCGATTTTGTTATTTTCAACTCGATGAGCTTCTTACCTGTGTGTCGTTTAAAAAAAAATAGATTCGTCTTTCCAATCACTTTTTGTAACGACAAGAACCTCCCTCCCCCTTTTCCCTTATCTAAAAAAGTTCGTGTATGTACTGTGCAGTAAGTCAATCCGGTTGAAAATTATTTTTCGATGAAAATGGGTGCCAGTTTCTGTTCTTCATTATTTATATTACTTATGCACGTAAGAAAAAGTACATTAATGTTTTTGAAAACGTATAGAAAGGGATAGGGACTGAAGGATATTATTCGATGAGTTATTATTTAGGAGTTCAAATGGATTATTTTTTCATTTTATCCCTAGCTCATGAATGATCACTCATAACAAAAACGAAATTAAGGATTTTATTAGATTTATGGTTTATCCACTCTGCCCCATATGTTGGGTATTTCGTTCCAAACAGTGATTACAATTTTTAAATTTTTATCGATGTAGTTGATGGACAGAAATTTCAGTCGTTTAATTTCCTGCTTGTAAAACAGAAACGTGGCACTGTGGTAACATGCAAATATATCTTGTGGAAAAACTAAGGTTCCAATAACTTTGTTGTATCTATTACATCCTTATGATAGGTACGAGAGATATTATTCGAGAAGTCGTTATTTAGGAGTTGAAATTGATAATTTTGATATTTATCCTCAGATCACAAAAATTATGTATAACAAAAACAAAATTAATGATTTTATTAAATTTATGGTTTTCCCAATCTGTCTCATCTGTTGGGTATTTTATTCCAGACATTTATTATAATTTATATCTTATTTGTTTGTTTGAAGAAATGTTTATATTTATTTATAAACACATTATTTAACATTAACATTCTAAAAATGTATAATTTTTTTATCTATAACATGCTCATAAAGTAAAATGTTATTAATAAAAAAAAAAAGGACATTTATAAAATATGCAAACAAAATGTCTGTCGTATTCTAAACCACTTCAAAATAAATCTTTTAACTAGCCAATTATGGTTTTGGCAAACCTTCACAAACAATCTAACACGAACATCCATAAAAAAAAAGGGTTTTTTGAACACCAGTGAAACCTCAATGTTATTCCCGATTTCCATCGATTCCGAATGCACATGTATATTACGAAATATTCTCGAACAAGATGGAAGCTCACATAAATAAGACCTGCCAATACTCGGTATCTAGTCCATGAATATTTTCTTTCAGTCTCGCGAAAGAAAAAAAAAGAAATGTAGTACGATAGGGCCCTAGACAAATACTAGTACATGACTCCAAGCGCATGAGAGGATGTCCCCTTATAGGACGTTAGGAAAGAAGGACTATTACGTGCTCGTTGCCTACGCGGATGACGTTCTATTTATTATTCAAAAAATTGTTTTTCCCAGAAATATTTTTACCCTAATCGATTTTTACGTTATTTTCAACTCGATGAGCTTATTAACTGTAAATCGTATTTAAAAAAATAGATTCGTCTTTCCAATCACTTTTGTAACGACAAGAACCTTCCACCCCTATTTTCCCTTATCAAAAAAAAGTTTCCGTGTACTTGTGTAGTAAGTCAATCCGATTGGAAATTATTTTTCGATGAAAAATTGGCACCCGTTTCTGTCCGTTCATTATTTATATTACTTATTCACATAAGAAAAAGTACATTAATGTTTTTTGGAAACGTGTAGAAAAGTGATAGGGACCCCCTATTCGATGAGTTATTGTTTAGGAGTTCAAATTGATTATTTTGGTATTTTAACCCCAGCTCTCGAATGGTGATGTATATCAGAAACAAAATTAATGATTTTATTAAATTTATGGTTTTTCCAATCTATCTCATCAGCTGGGTATTTTATTCCACACAGTGATTACAATTTTTAAATTTTTATCGAGATATTTGATGTAGAGAAATTTAAATCACTTAATTGTCTTGCTTTTAAAACAGACCTGTTGTAGCAGTCAAGCATAACCTTTGTATAAAAATAAGGTTTTTCACCCATATTAGTTATTTCACCCATACATCATGCTAGTATGGGCAGTTTGGAATTTCTTCCACGGGAAGGGTTTTTTGACATTTCATTCCCAGGAGATAGGAATGTATATTTTTAACAAGTATATAATAACAAACTACAACTCAAATTTCACAACAGATAAACAGTGTTGTGGAAAGTTATATTACATACAATTTGTGTTTTGTACTAATGAGAACAACCCGTCACTCAAATATAATAGCAGATATTAGGTACCATGCATAATGAGACCTCATAAAAGGAGAGATTGTCTGTGCACATTCAAGGTCGAAACACTTATAAATGGAATAAGTACTACACCATGAGTTTTACATCGTGAATGGAGATAGACCATGGGCTGAAAAAGTGTCTACTCCAATGGGAAGCGGGGAAACTGATCCTCTCTTACGGATTTTCTTAAAGGGTCGCTTTTGGTTTGGTTTGATTTGGTTCGGTATGTCTCCCCACGGTCCTCTTATGCACACATAAACAGACCGAACCTACAGTTTAAAGTGTATAGCCATATAAATAATATATATAATATATATATATAATAATATATACACTTCGGTGTCGACAGTGTTAAACAAAGAAGAAATATAGCATCGAACAACATTCTTTAAAGATCAATTGAATTATTTGTATGTAAAAGAAATGTTTAAATTTGATTTAAGTAAACATATTATTTAACATATATATTCTAATTTAACATAAATATAGCTCAAAACGATGTTATTAATTAGTTGGGTTATTTTTTTTTTATCTAGAACAGATTCATAAAGCAAAATGTTATTAATAAAAAAAACATTTATAAAGCTTGCTAACAAAATGTCTCACATATTCTGAATACCCTTAAAATAAATCTAACTAGCCAATTACGGTTTTGGCAGACCTTCACTACAAAACCGACTCAAAATTACATTAAAAGAATTTTCTTTTTGGACACCAGTGAAACCTCAATGATATTCCCGATTTCCGTCGATTCGAATGCACATATATTGTACAAAATATTTTCGAACAAGATGGAACCTCAAATAAATAAGACCTGCCAATACTCTGTATCTAGTTCATTTTCTTTCAGTCTCACGAAAAAAAAAAGAAATGTAGTACGTGATAGGGCCCTATAGACAAATACTAGTGCATGTCTCCAAGCGCATGAGAGGCCTTGTCCCCTTATAGGACGTTAGGAAAGAATGACTATTACGTGCTCGTTGCCTATCGGAATAGGTGATTTCCATTCTATTCCTTTCCGTTCTGTTCTTTATAGCTTATCTGTTTTCGATTCATATTAAAGAACCTAAATGCTTCCCTGTTCATTTTTTTTTGCACAATGGAGAGTGTGACGTGGATTTATTATTCAAAAAATTGTCTCCGAAATATTTTACCCTTAATCGATTTTGTTATTTTCAACTCGATGAGCTTCTTACCTGTGTATCGTTTTAAAAAAAATAGATTCGTCTTTCCAATCACTTTTTGTAAGACAAGAACATACCTCCCCTCTTTTCCTTATCTGACAAAAAGTTCGTATATGTGCTGTGCAGTAAAGTCAATCCGGTTGAAAATTATTTTTCGTTGAAAATGGGTGTCAGTTTCTGTTCGTTCATTATTTATATTACTTATGCACATAAAGAAAAGTGCATTACTGCTTTTTGGAAATGTATAGAAAAGTGATAGGGACTCTGAGGGATATTATTCGATGAGTTATTATTTAGTAGTTCAAATTGATTATTTTGACATTTTATCCCCCAGCTCACGAATGATGATGTATAACAAAAAAAATTAATGATTTTATTAAATTTATGGTTTTTCCAATCTGTCTCATCTGGTATTTCATTCAAGACACTTATAATTTTTAAATATTTATCATTGAGTATTTGATGTAGAGAAATTTCAGTCGTTTAATTGTCTTGCTTTTAAAAACAGAATCGTGGTAATGGGGTAAACATGTTCAACATAAGTTTATTATTTCTTTCATGTAGAAAAAACTAAGGTTTGGTTTGACTTTCTTTGTATCCAATACATCCTTAGGATAGCGGCAAGAGATATTATTCAATAATCATTATTTAGGAGTTCAAATTGAATATTTTGGGACATTTTATATCTCAGATCATCGTGTCAAAGATGAAAGTGTCTGCAATGGCAAAAACAATATTAATGATTTTATTACATTTTATGAAGAGGGCTAAACAGTTCGACTTATCTGTACTTTATTCCACAACAGTGATTATATTTTATATTATTTGAAATGTTTAAATTGTTACAAGAAATGTATTTTTATTTTTAACATAATTATTTAGCTCAAAACGATTCAAAAAGTGTATTTTCTTTTTATCTATAATCAGCTCATGAAGCAAAATGTTATTAATAAAAAAATTATTTATAAGTCATGCAACAAAATGTCTCACATCGTCTAAAAAATAAACTTTAACCTCAGCCATTTACGGTTTTGGCAACCTTCACTACAAAACTAACCTACGAAAATCACATTAAAAAAAAATGCACCAGTGAAACCTCAATGTTATTCCCAATTTCTATCGATTCCAAATGCATATATTGTGCAAAATATGCTCGAACAAGATGGAAGCCCAAATAAATAAGACCTGCCAATACTCAGTATCTAGTCCATGAATATTTTATTTCGGTATGACGAAAGAAAAAAAAATGTAGTACGTGATAGGGCCCTAGACAAATACTAGTACATGTCTCCAAGCGCATGAGAGGCCTTGTCCCCTTATAGGACGTTAGGAAAGAATGACTATTACGTGATCGTTGCCTATCGGAATAGGTGATTTCCATTCTATTCCTTTCCGTTCTGTTCTCTATAGCTTATCGGTTTTCGATTCATATTAAAGAACCTAAATGCTCCCGTTCATTCTTCTTACGGAATAGAGAGTGTGACGCGGATTTATTATTCAAAAAAATTGTCTCCAGAAATATTTGCCCTCATCGATTTTTTATT